>JAJHUR010084578.1:0-39059 GCA_027495735.1 Lutjanus campechanus
AAAAAAAAAACAACCTGTCAAGTCTCCCGTGTCCTACGCTCAACTGACCTTCTAGCTTACCACCGCGACTGGAGCACTCTGCAGTCAAAGTGACACCTATTTTGACAGCCCCTGACCATCACATTGCACCTTCTGTGGCTTCGCTGGCTGCACGTGGCTGCACCCGAGTGACATCCCCGGGTCAGGCAAGAGGAGAGAGGTGACGGCAAGTGACAAACGGGGGGGTCGGTAAGAGCGAGGCAGGGTGACGGAGAGTTTGGGCACGAGGTAACGCCTCGGTGACGGCTTTCAGCTGCTACTCCTGAGGCCATTTCATGTATATGACATATGCACTTGCATGGCACCTCTGACTGGCAGTGTGACTCCGCTGCGACATTTCTCTCAGAACTCTTGTTGCTTGTCAGACTCCCCCCTCAGGACTCACAAATGCACCTGGCACTGAGTGCTGTGAACTCACACTCCACATGCTAGCTAAAGAATCCAATAGGGAACCAAACTATTGCCTTAGGAACTAAGTGAAATGCAATTTTCACACATTTTTACACATAAAAAACAAACAAACAGATGATGCAGTGTATGAATGTCTGCATAAAGGTCATGGACAAAATAACAGAAACACCAGATTTAAATGGCCTTTTAATTTAAGCTTCTCAAAGAGCACTACGTAGCTACTTGCTAAAAAAAACTTGCTTGCTATATTAAGCAGTTTAAAAAAATAGTTGGACATTTTGGGAAATATGCAAACAGCTTGTCTGCCGCTCAGTGGTGCATGAAGCCAGCTATGAAATTTTTCTGCATGGTGTGGCCCATAGAGCAAACACACCAGAGACTTTCACTGGTCGACTTCAGTTTTAGCCTTGCGCTACCTTGAATGGGGATAAAATCCTTTAATCGCGCAGCTCCTTCTGACTTAACAAATTTTATCATTTTATCTAATGGATCAAATCCTGATAGTGAAATTAATCATTTTGTAGAGGTTGTGATGCTCATAAATCCATTGTTTTACAGCAGCTTCTTTTGCAATGTTTTTGGGCCAATGTGCATCACATTGCGTTAGTCATTACTTCGTTTGGCCATTATGTACAGTTTTCTTCAAAGCCCGGCATACTTTCTGGGGACTTATTCACAACAAGCTCATGGTGAGATCTGTAAAATGGCAAATTGCTTTTAAACTACATGAAGCATTTGCCCATTTTAGTAGGGCTAAAGCAGGCCCATATGTTTTTCATATTTTAGGTGTTTCCATTAGTTTGTGCAGATCTTATATTCCTCTATATATACCTCAAGATCAGATCATGCTAGCTTTAGATCCATACTTGACTCACTCTGCGGCCCTAGATACAAGCTAGCAGCTAGAAAACAACTATAACAAACTGCGTCAACAAGCTAGAAATCAAATCTAATGTACTACACCCCAAGTTAGCAGCTATTAAACAACTATATCATGCTACATCAGTAAATACAAGCTATCGGATTGAAACCAGCTGTAATGTTCTACATCACAAACTAGCAGCTAGAAACAACTAAAATAGTGCTGCAGGGATGATGAAGGCCAACCCTGAAGTTAGCACCACTCTGGTTCCCTCCACCAGAAGCCAATGAGAATTTTTAATATGATTTTGGATTGGTGCAGAAAATAAGCTCTGTGGCAAACGTTTAAAACACTTAAACCTTTACTTATCATACTTAATTATACATTAATCAGAAATATAATCTTGATAAATAAACACACTTTTAGTGATCTATGAAGCATAAATACGATTGCCAGAAGTGAAAAGCTAATGTTCGGCTATAAACAAACTACAACATGGTCACATGACTTGACGTCACCACCGCTAAGTGAGTAGTGTTTGAAATGATGCCACTAAATGTCTGCGGCAACCACTATAGCTTAGCCACTTGTTAGCAATAGCCTTTTTTTTAAGGACATGTCAAGCTTCAAAATTCAGGAGTGGGGTATTTACTGATGTATTTTATGCTCAACTCAACTCAACTCAAACTTTATTTATAGAGCACATTTAAAACAACCGAGGTTGACCAAAGTGCTGTACAGATTAAAGCACAGATAATAAAAGATAATAAAGATGCTAAATGCTAAATTCTAAATGCTGTAGAATTTAGCATGAAAAAAACAATTCAAAAAACACGTTTGACTTCCAGAGGAGGGAACGGGAAGTGCTAATATGCTAACTCATTTCCGGGTTTTAAGATTCATTCCTGCAGCACTCTGTACTGTGTCAACCACAAATCAGTTTTCAGATATTCAAACCACACCTGAAAGGAATCACTGCAAGTCACTTAACCACCAAGTTGGTGTGTGTCTAACTAAAGATGAATGACTACTGTCCTCCATAAAACACTCATTCTGATAAGGTTGTTAATGAGTGACACTATTGTGCGAAAGCAGAAGAAGCAAAAGAGGAAGATGTGGAAACCACTGAAAAACATGGAGGCAGGAGGGTGTACGGATGATGAAGCAGACGGGGGGTGACAGGTGACACTTTCTCAGGTGACGAGTCAAAGACAGGAGGTGAGGCGAGGAAAGTGTGTGTATGTGTGTGTGTGTGCGTGTGTGTGTGAAAGCAGGGCTGGATGGGGGACTGACCTATGCACACATTTTCATCGTCCTGGTTTGCCGAGGCATTGCGGTAGTAGCCCAGCTTGCATAGATGGCAGTGCTGGCCCCTAGTGTTGTGCTTACAGCTCACGCAAATGACGGTGTTTAGCAGCTCGATGTAGCTGCATCGGTTGGAGTGGCCAAAGCATTCGCAGTCTTGCAAAGAGAGAGGAAGTGTGAAGGGAAGAGAACAGAGAAAGACAGAGAGAAAAAGAAAGAGAAAGAAAGAGAGAGACGCGGTAGAGAGTGCTGGACTTGTTGCTCTTTGTTGCGAGCGCTACGGCGGTGGGGTTAGCAAGAATTTGAGCGAGGCGCAATGGCATGCGAGGTTAAAAATGGAAACTGCGTTGTGATGGAGGGAGGAGGAGGAGATGTTGGGGAGTTGATGGGAGGGAGGGTAACTCATGATTAGTCTGGCATGGGCACAGCCAGAGTTAGAAAAAGACATCACATAAAAAAGCTCGGCGTTAGTAGGACTCAAAGAGATCACATCACTTCAAGCACAACACAACATGAGGCGAGGAAGGCTCCAGAATGATGGCACAGAGACACGGTCACATCGGGAACACCACACAGCGATAGGCAGGGCAAACCATGGATGAAATGGATCTTTGAACTAAGGGAATGGTGCTGGGGAGTTTTGAGGATTGTTGTCTAATTGATCTTTTGAATGGCATGGTCGATCTGGTTTGAGGATGAAACTTTTAATGGCGCTTCATATCACAACCCTCTGCAATGAAATGCGTGATGAATTCTAAGTCCAAAAAACGATTAACTCATCAGCAAATATTTCCACAACATAAAAAAAAGAAACTTGAGAAAAAATTTCGAAGCAACTGGCTTCACTGAAGTTTTGAGTATGAAGTCAAACTCTTATGTTTTGGAATAAACTAAAAGAAGTTTTGCCAACCTATACTTTTCTTCTTTAGATAAACTTGAATCCAGGGGAGAACTTACCATTAGGAAAAGGTCAGCAATTGCCTTAGGTCCCAAGCTACCAAGGGCTCCATAAAACGCTTCATAAACTCATGGTTAAGATTTTTTTTTTTAATGTCTTAGGGCCTCCTCACTAACTTGTGATATTCAATGATCTTACTGTGCACCTGCAGATATGATTCAGGAAGAAAGTAGCCAAGGTCTGTAAAAAGAAACAAAACAAAACAAAAAAAAGGCAGGATACTAAAAGACAACACCCACTAGAGCCACAGCCTGTTCACTGTGCTGCCATCTGGCAAGAGATACAGAAGTATCCGCTGCTGTAACAGCAGACTTCAGCTTCTTTCCTGAGGTTGTGAGACTCCCTAATTCATCCTCCATACTCCACCATAATCAAAAGTTTTTTTCCCAAGACTTTTTATTCAAGGACTGAAATGGGGGGAGAACAAGGGATGTGGAGGGCCCAGTGCCTGTGTTTGCCTCAGGCCCCGAAATATTAAATTATCAACCCATATTCACTTTCACTTTAATGAATTTACTCCAAAAAAAGTTAAAAATTTTAACATTTCTTTTTGTTCCTAAAACTCAAAGATTATATTTTTTTTAAAGACATAAGTAAAACATCTTATTTCAAAACTTAACAGTTTGAGTTTGATTCAAAACCTGTTTAAAAAATAGTGAATACAGTTGAGTTATGATTGATTATGAGTTTTCTCAACATTATTTTTATAGTTTAAAGTGGCTGGATAGTTGTTTTTAAAGGCTTATTACAACCTAATGTTTACAGTCAATAGGGCAAGTGAGCGTGTGGTGAGTTGCAGCTGGGAGAGAGTGTGTCATTGCCTGCTATGCAGTGCTATGTCATGCTAAATTAGATATATGGAACTGTAGCTGGACTGAAAAACCTCATGCCGCAACAGTCTATGATACTCACTGGCAGCCCTGGCCTGAGGGGGGCGGGATGGGAGGGGAGCAGCCCCAGATCAGCTCTCTCTGAGTGAGGATGAGTCTGCCACGCTGAGTGACCACTGACACCATGTGTCACAGCGCAGACAGATGTGACCCTTAAGCCTCACTGGCAGCCGCTTGGACAGAAAGACCACTTACGGGTCCAGAATAGGGGGGAGGTGGCGGATGGGGCTTTCGTCCAAGGGATTGTGGTTATTAAGGATGTGTATTGAGGTCAGGTCTCTCTGTCCGGCCGCTAACAACCCGACAAGGCTTGGAAATGAAGGAGCAGGAGTCTGGTCCACTCTACCTTTCACCTAAAGCAAAGAATCTTCTTCAAGCGTAAGCTAAGATCCTCTACATTAGAAGCTTCAGTCTCACAGACATACACACTCTCAGAAGACAAATAATCTCTCCTTTTCAGAAATAGGCTAAGGTCATAAATCATGCACGCATGGGGAATAAAAAGTCTCCAGTCTTGGAAACACGTTGCCCAAAAATAGTTGTAGTCTCAAGCACCCACTTTATTTGCACTGAAAAAGATACGATTCCAAGGGACTTTTATAGTGTTTAGAAACGATTCCATAGACGAATGAACCCTCAATATACCCTGTACAGTGAGAGCCATCAGTCCAGCATGGAGCTGGAGACATGGATACAGAGTACTCTAGCACTGGGTTTGTGCTACAAGGGTCAGGGGGCTGACAGTTAAAGGAGAAATATGTAAGTACTGCTGTCTAAATGGTGAATTGGAGCCATAGACTCTATAATAAATTGATTGAAACTCTATTTAATATAGAGACTATGGTTGAAGCAAGTTGTTTCCCCCACCTCCTGCAGGCTGCAGGCACACTGGACCGGAGTGTATGACGAGTGCAACATTATATTTAGACAATGAAAAGCGACGTCGTGTCTTACACTGGAAGCTGTTTATGCTATTTATCTGTCAATGTAAAGTTAAGCCTGTTATCCTGAAAACAAAAGCCCACTGCTCTATAGTTTGAGTTTGCTGACTGCCTGCCTTACTGCCTGCCAGACTCCACTAATATATTGCTCAATTTAACTGTTATAAACATCTACTCCTGCTAAAAAGATCGTTAATGATTTCTTTAGACTCACAAACACACAAGCAAAAACTCAAAAACACTCTGCAAACATTCGGCTTTAATTTGAACTCTAATAACATGCTGGCTGTAGTGTTGATAGCATCTGAGCATGTTCCTTTTAATCTCTGCTGATTCATCATGGTGATTTTATGATTCAGTATTGTAAATATATTACATATTTCTCCTTTAAACAGAAACATCCATACAGTCAGACGGCTTAGGTGTCATCCAGGGAGGGGGGGAGGTGGGCAATGTATGAATTCCAGAGCTCCTACCTCGCTTGCTGTTTGCAACGTGGACAGAAGGGGCAGTGGACAATGCAACTTGAGGAGCTACTAGACAAATTAAAGAAGAAAACAAAACAACAAAAAAAAACATGATATTGCAATTAAACGATAAACATGTAATGTCAGAGAATTAAGAGTACTGAGCATCATGCTTAATAATAAATGTAACAGTAAAAAAAAGAAAGAAACATACGCAATAATGATGAATGATGGCATTGGGAAATAAGGAGTGACATTGCCAAGTGAAGTTGGCTGCGTGTCGCAGCATCTGTTACAAATGCCTTCAACGGCGAACAATCCTAATATTATGGTCCCTCTTTTATGCTTCATTTCATTAACAAGTGCTTTGTATAATTCACAAGCCTCTGTGTATGTTTCCCCAGACAGAAACTATCCCCTGACAAACTACTCTCCACCTCAGTGGAGGCCGGCCAAGAATTTTCACCTTATAAATTTGTGCACAGGAGCGTGGGTAAGGAAACTGGCTAGCAGTGAGCACATCAATCCCTCGATTCCTTTCCGGTCATAAAACAAACAGTGGGAAAAAGAAATAATAGGCCTGGCCACTGCCATTGTACTGGGTGACATAAGCCCCTGACACGTACACTGTGTGCGCTTGGCTGCAGTCATGGAAACACAGAGCTGGAGTGGTTGTGTGCTAGTTGTTTTGCGAGGTGGCTGCACATCACATCTGCACGATGGATTAAGCTGAGATGAGCCTAACATCAATCTGCATAAAAAAACACCGGCGTGAAACCTCTCCTGCTTTTCTTCTTGATGCGCTAAGATGGGGACCGAGAATCCCTGGAAGCTCTACACCTAATTAAAATCAAGTGTGTGTGCATAAATGTACAGTGCGCACATTGAGTGTTTGAGAGGATAATGTACGGCACTGCAGCATGTTGCAACATGAGTGCCCCATGAATACACAAGCCTCCGCTGAAGGAGCCAAAACCCTTTATCATAAGAAAGACAAGCACGCTGAGGATGCTTTTTTTTATTTGTCAGGAAAATAACCAAGATTGGGAAAAGGGGAAAATACTACCCACAAATACTCTTAGCTACAAAAAGAGTTATTTTGCTCACTATATAAACACAACTTATGAAAAAAAAAAAGTTGCATATTCTTAAATGCCTACCTTCTTTTCGGTTAGCGACACCTAGGGATGAGACATTCTGCCGAACTGCGTGCAATTGAGAGAAACCAGCAGTTATTCATGTGCACTTGTGTGATGCACTTTACAGATAGTCTAGAGGAAGGGAAGGGGGGGGGAAACTACGTGGTAGTGGACACACACAACTGGAGACACGGACATGTCCAGCATGACTCAAATCTGTAAAAATCAGGAGACAGCAAATACAATGGGGCAGGGCTGACATGGACGAGCAAAGAGAATGCATCCAAAGACCCGTTAAAGGACGTTGGAGAGGACGTTGTATGTAATTCGTGTGACTTCCATGGACTCCCATGTGTGTATGTTTATGGTGATGGTGATGATGAGTGAAAAACTGAAGGAAAAAAAAAAGGATAAAACCCTCTTAAAGTTAGTATTTAAGTCATGATTTATGCAAGCGAGCCTAAACCATGTATGGCAAATTAAGAAGTTAGGGGGCATTTTGTTTAATTCATCACATCGACTATGTAATCAATATCTAATTACAGTGTATTTCTGGTGGAAGAATAACAATGAATAAATAATGGCAGGTGTTGGAACTTGTTGGGAATGACGGACTGCTGTGGGTAGCATAACCTCATAATTACATACAAGTCGGTATTTCCGTGTCAGGGAAATACTTTGCGGTTGAAAATGGAGAAGACTCAAGCAAAGGGAGGAATACGGATAAGTTTCCGCACCGTGCCCCCTTCATCTCTTCACTTGATCTTTCTGTCCTTTCGCTATTGACTCCATGAATCATGCAATCTTGGATAATTAACGTCCAGCGGTGTCATGGCAAGAAGCCTATTACCCTGACTATGTGTGAATAGAGAATATGACTGCCGAATGCCTTTTTTTCCTCACATGGAAATTTTTTTTTTTCTTCATGCATTGGAATTAAATAATACAATAGCTTTGAGCTTGGCATGTCTACACACTGTGACAATCACTTTTAAACCCCCACCACCCCCCCTAACATTACCAGTCATTGATTTCAAAACAGCTTGAACAAAAAGACTATCATGCAGTATCTCCCGTCTCATCCTTTTCTTTCATTTTTTTAAATTATTTTTTTATCTCCCCAAAAAATGTTTCACAATTGATCCTGCTTGGGGATTCTGGCATCGGTGACGACTGCGACATCTCCGGTGGGTTTAAGTCACCTGAGTCACTCGATGAGAGGCTCTTTGAAAATGACAGATTAACAAATAAAGAGCTTTAACAAAAGGGAGCACACCACATCACCACTCAAACTCAGGTCTTATATCTTATGAATTGTCGAGCGCCTTGTCTGTTTTTAATGTGAGTTTATGTCTTTTGTTCCCCTGTTAAGTGCTTCTCGGCAAGGATGTTTGCTAAAAAACAAACAAACAAACAAAAAAACAAAAAGCCTGTCTTGCAAGTACGTGAACATTTTATCTATGATGACAACACAAAATACACTGTAAAAACTATTTGATTTTAAAAAAGTTAGTGTCTGGGCTGCTTTGAAACTTTAATGACTGATGTTCAACAAGCTAAAAATACTAAGTTAAAACTGCTCCCAGTGACTTCATTAAATTTGAAGTGGGTAAGGCCTGAATTAAATATATGTATATATACTCAAGGGATGTAACAATATATTGAATATCGTGATATCACAATAAAGAAATGTCTTGATACCTTACTAAACTTTCTTATTTTTTATTCTATTTTAGAAAAGAGCTGCTACTGACTGCTGCAGTTTTTTTAATTGTACATGTATTTTTCAAGCATTCATTGCCAAAGACAATTCATGCAAATTATTTGCAAATTATATTGTATTCAATAAAAAAACATCATCATCAAATCATATTTCATATTGTTGACTTTTTGTTGTGGTATTATCGTACTGTGAGGTTTTGGCATTTTTACATTCCTAATAGAGACATTATATTAATACTCATCATATGTGATGTCTTCAAGTGACAAAAGGAAGGGTCTTACGACAGTTTGAACACTCAAACAATGCATGCTGGGAAGTCTTATAATATGTTGATCATGTTTCTTTAGAAATGTAATGTAATGAGTTGATTGAACTCTGTACCGTATATTCATTCAACTCATCTTTTCAAGTCAGAAGTCTTCTAGAAGAACTCATCTTTTTAAGTTCTGAAGTGTTCTGAAATACTACAAATTTTAACTTTTAAAGTTAAAGGAAAGACAAGCTGATTCCACTACATTCCTGTATGATTTTTTAAAGCATGGAATTTGTATGGTTCACACAAACATATAGCCTTTAAAAAAACGTATTGTTTAAATGTCTTTGAGTTCTGAAGTGTTTTGAAAATAAAGAAAGCATAAGTGGATTACACCCCTGTATGATTTTTACAGTGCATTATTGTAGAAAAGATAAAACACACATGAGCAAACCGCACTGTCTGGATCTATAACGCCTAATTGGTAAAGTAAGTTCATTTTTAATTATTCTGTGTTGGCAATTGATTGGATGTAACACACATCTGGGTTCCATTAATTATTTTGTTACGGGGAATATTCAGGTAAGGCGAGCTAAATGAGTGGTGACGGATTTTAATCAATGCCATACCCATAATGAAATGCAATCTTGCAGAGCCAGAATTGTTTTTTAAAATATTAATTTCATTTTAATGGTCCGCATTAGGCAATTCTGCCCGGCTTAATAAACTTGAAATAGAATTGAGAAAAGTCAATAAGGAATTCAATTACCTTCCAACAACAACATGAAAAGTGTAGTGCTTTCTTTCTTTTTTTTTTTTTAACCCACAATAGCTTTCCTTCTATACCGTTTAACAACCTCAAGGACATCCTAACCCTTTTCGTCCACTTTATTCTTACTTTATTAATAATAAGTCATAAAATTGGTTTGTGTTTGCCCTGAAAACAGCCTCATCCTCCTCAGTCTGTTTAGTTTTGAGTGTTTCCCCGGGTTCTGTGGGAGAGCCGCTGTGACAAGACAGCCATTCGCGAGAACTCTAAATCCCTGTGGGCCAATCTGGATGAGAAGTGAAGACTTTGGTTTGTCAGAGTGTCCTCTCTACATCACCCAGCCCCCCCAAACACACACTCTCTCACACACACACACACAACCACACACATTATCAGCATGCACACTCTCCCCGTAAAGGATTTGAGGACAGCCTTTGGACATGGTCTGGCCTGGCATTAGGATGGGGACGGAGAGGACTGGTGTGAATATGTATGCATGTATATACAGCATGTATGAAGAGCGTGCACACACACACACACACACTGAGCTCCCATCAGGCCGTGCATGGAGTGGAGGCGTCGTTTCTAAAGGTGTGAGGAGGTGGTGAGGGAGGCAAGCAGTGGAAGATGCGGAGGGGGAGGAGGGGGGGATCTGGTCTTCTTGGCCACATGTCCATTTCTGACTCATGACATAGCATCAGACTTTACAACCAGTGTTGACTTCCTGCGTAGGCTAAAGCCTGATTAAAAATCACCTGGGAATAAGCTGTTTTCACCCTGTGTCTCACACAGCACGTTTTGGGAAACTTGCCCAGCGATCATCTTAGCCCTTAAATGATGAAAACAAGAGTGCATGTGTCGTCCTTGTGTCCCTTGGCACACATAATTTGGCTCGGTAACACTCGGGCATTAACTAGAAACTGAGTTAAAATAAGGCACTGGTGTTATACTGAAAATCAGCACTTAAAACAGCTTAAAAATAGTTAAACATTTAAGGAATTTTCCCTTTTTGCTGAGATGAGAAGACTGATACCCCTCTCATGTCTGTCCCTTAAATATAAAGCTAAAACCAGGAGACAGTTAGCTTTGCTTTGCATGAAGACTCAAAGCAGAGGGAAACAGCCAGTCCGGCCCGTTATACACTTCGGTTTTTAAATCAACAAAACAATAACATGAGTTCATTAGTGAGCTTAAGAAGGCCAAGCATCTTCTTATTGATTAAACTCCATTAAATTGGTTTGAATCAATAAACTTAGATTTACTAAACTGAGTTCAGTTTGTAATTGTGCCGCGGCGCTCTGCTTAATCTTAAATCTGGATTTATTCATTTTAAACCCGGTTTTGTTAAACTCTGATGACAACTAATCCAAGATTAAATTAATCTTGGTTGGTGCAACTGAGTCTTAACCCTTCGACAGCGCCAGGGTAGCTATTTCCCCCTGCTTCAAGTCTTTGTGCTACGCTAAGCTAAACGTGTTCTGGTTTCAGGTTTGTTTTTAACAGACAAATATGTGAGGAGCAGCGATGATCAATCCTCGCAACTAATTATTGACAAAAAAGCAAATTAAAGTATTTCTCAGACTGTTGAGCTATTCCTTTAAACTAAATCATAAATTATGTGACATTACATGGATCTGACAATGATGGGTATATATGATATCTGAATCTACATTGCCTTATCACTAAAGATCAGTTGTCTGACTTTGAATGAACATAATGAACTTCATCAGTCATTCCAGTGTATGTTTAAGAGTTGACATGGAACACCAGAGCCAACAATATCACAGCTGCAGTACAGATGACTTGAATTTCTACTGTCTTCATCATCATTTAACAGGTAAGTTGATCATTAGGGTCAGTTTATGAAAACCGTGCATGGCTGTTTAACCCTCAGCCAGTCTGCGTGGGTCCAGGATCATACAGGGAGACAGAGGATACTCGCTGAGAACAGGGCACTGAGAAAAAAGATTACGGAGAATTGAGCCAGGCTGTGAATGCACTTTGACTTGTTCAATACAGTCCTACGGTTCCTGCATCACACAGCCTTCCAGGCAGCGGTAACTTGAGACATGGCACCTCTTTTCTTCCTCCCCCTCCTGAGGGGCTACTGGTTGACGAAGATAATACCAGCTGAGGTGCTTGCGGCTTTTATTAAAATGACCTCCTGTGACTTTATACTGCCAGAGAGGTCTTGGCACTTTAATAAAGTCTAGATGCCATTTATTTATAATGCATGGGAGAGAGGGAAAAAAAACAAATGACATTCCGCATGCAGAGCCAGGCAAGTGTTATCTGGTTGAGTTGAGTCTGGATAAAATAAATTAATATGCCCACGTCATGACAATATATCCCCCAGCTACTGTTTATCTGTCTTCCCCCCCAAAATAGGTTAGTTGTTGAGTGATCCTTCGTAGGAAGATTGGAATCAGAAATGAACACTTGGCACCAAGTTCAGGGTTGTATGGTGAAGGGTGGCACAACTGGCAAAGCAAAGCATCAAGCATTCATATAGTTCTTTTGTAAGTGTTTACTTACTAACTGGACCAATGTTATTAGGAATACCTGCAAGAGAGAAAGAGAGAAAGAAGAACTTAAATTAAGGCATGAAATTGACTTTAAAAGGAGCAATTTGTAATAATTGCATATCCAGAAATGAGTACTGCAGTCCACATAGTGAGTTGGAGTCATAGATGGGATATTAAATAGGTTGAAATCCTTTTAAATACACAGTCTATAATTGAAGTCCACAATCCTGTAAATAAAAGCCCACTGCTATGAAAATACATATTCTGGAGCTGGACTTCAGTGACTCCCTGCCTTACTGCCTGCCAGTAAATAACATTTCTTATTACATAAACACATCCCCTGCAAGTCAGATGTGTTTTTTACTTGCATGTCTCACACAACAGAACCGCTTTCATTTTTATCAGTGCAGCTGTCTGCAACAGCTCCGTGCGTCTCATGTCCAAGCTGGTCTGATGGGCAAACCTGAAGCATTTATTTAGACTTCGGGTCTATTTTTTATCCACATTTTGTTACTTAGGCAGAGCAAAGTGTGTTCCAGAGGCCGAGATCAGCTCACTCTGCTCCACTTTAATCCCACAGACTCTCCCTTCACTTTACCCAGCAGCTGGTAAGCAAGACATGGGAACATCTTGGACTTTTTCTTTTTTGATGGGTGAAATGTACATTTACTGCCACTAGACAATTTCACAGATAAACTTTTAATCCTTCTGCTCTGTTTGCCAGCACCTGCTCAGAGCGCAGCCACCAGCGCTTTCTTTTCTACTTTCTCTTTTTTGCCCATCCACAACCACTGCATAAACACATACACACACACACACACACACACCAAAGGAAAACTGCCTATTGAACAGAAAGTCTGGCTGCTCATTTATTGCTGGACACTTTGAAATGCACGGACAATACGTAACCTATATAGACAGACGCTTCACTGTAGCATGGTGATGCTGGTGTGACGTTTGTGGTCTAGAGGGCTACTCATTCTGTGAACATTCTGCATTAATTTGAACTCTAATTAATATGAAATTGGCAAACAATAACACAAGTTACAGCTGGAATAGAAATAACAAAGAAGGACACAGCGATTGTAGCGAGTATTTCATCTTGTTTCAGCATGTTGCCTTAATCTCTGATGACATACAGTATCTTGGACATTGTATGATTTACTACAGTAAATATAATACATATTTCTCCGTTAAGACCACAACTGCAACATTTCACCTTGAGACAAGGAGTACATTGTTAGTCCTGCCATCCTCCCTCACAGTTGATTGAGTTCGCACCCCAATACTCGTGATTCATCTCGATGAGCTGTATACACTTGAAATGGCACATAGCCTGAGACTGTGGCATCTAAAGCAGCAGCCATGATGTGAAAGTGTTGTCTGCTGCATGTTTAGCTTTACGCTTCTTTGATTTCTTTTGGCCTCCTCCATTAGTTCTGCTTTGATGTCCTTGTTGTTGGCAATGCCAGAAAAGGTCATTCCTGCCCTCTTCCACAGAGGCACACCTGAAAATGTCTCAACATCACCGAAAAACCAATTTCAGCAAACATGACAGACTATAATATGGTAGTTTTTTTAAGTTAAAAAAGTTGCATACTGCTTTGAGATGCTTCTCAGCACATCAGCCTGTGAAATATGTGCTGCCAAAGACGCCTAAGACAGAATTCTCATGCACACTGACGCACAATCACACACACGACATATCAAAGGACATCATAGATGGCGAACTCCTGCCTCTGACGCCAAAGGAGGACATGTCTTATCCTGCTGCCTCTCTGTCCATCCCTCCATCACGCAATCCCTTGTGCGAGACAGCCACTGAGCAGATAATACAGTCTGTCTCATCCCCATGGTGACCAGATCTCTCCCACACCAGGACACTGCCAAGCTGTGGATCTGAGGAGATTGAGACGTTCAACTGCTTCTTGCGCTGATCATTTCGTCATCCGAACCAACTATCAATGTCCTATTCTGGGTGTTAATGAGGACTGTGAATACAACCATATACCATGAAGACCAGGCAACGTTAGAAAACACTACCCTTCAAAGGCACGTAAACACACACCGCCTGTGTATTTTTGGTCGTTTTCAGAGGAATTTGCTTTCAGGACATCAACGCCAGCTCCACTTTTTCTAATCATCCGTTTGAACGGAGGCCCACCCTCCCTTTCGCTCTACCCCCTGCCCTCAATAAGGCAGTCTGCCCACAAAAACAAACAACCCCCTCACCGTGGGAAGGGGAAGCGTGCTGGGCAATAGGCGAAATGAGCCCACGTAAACTGGAGATGAAGGAATGAAATAAAAAAACAGCGCTTTCTTCCTCTCTCGCTCACATCTCTCCCGTCATCCGCTCACCACCACACCTACGGCTGAGGAAGCCGAGGAGGCGAGGAGGCATCTGTGCAGGATTTTTTGGTAGGGGGCCCTTTCATCTAACGGAGCCGTCACAAAATATCTCCAAGTACTCGGGGGGGAACATGAGGATATCCTGAGTGTGTGCATGTGTTTGTGTACGTGGACTTTGATCAAACTCCCGTCATTCAATCACTCTTCCTCTGATCTCTGCCTGCAAGCTGTATTTAGGAGCCAAATCTGTGACCTGTCTGAGAGCTGTGAAGTGCAGGAGGCTACGCTGGCATATGGAGGCGGAGTGTAATGGATGTCAAACCTCAAGGGGGTGGGCAGATGCTAACCAGGAGACAGGAAGGACAAGGGCAAGGACAATCACAATCACCTTATTCACAAAGTACACTTTGATTTGGCAGCATTGGCTCTGAGTGTCACAATATATTGATAAAACTGAGCAGTGAAACTTTGGACACTCAATATCATTCTCATAGTGTTTGACTATTATGGGTTTGTGAGGGATAATACAAATTCTTTCAGGTTGGAAAAGCACCCGAACCAACTCTGAACAATTCTGACTAATTTGTAGTGGAATTTTTACTTTACAAATTACCGACATGGCCGAATCACCTCCACAATTAATACAAATTACAATAAGTAGTATCAGGTAATAACAGTCCTATGCAAGAAGAATTTATAACCCAAGATAACATAAATATTACTAAATGCTATTACTTCTCATAAGGAGTAACACGATTCATGCATTTTTCTGCATAATGGAATAAAATTTGCAAATTAATTCAGGAAAAGTGCTTCCTGTATACAGCTCAAATTACAGTGTAAAATATGTAACTATTAAATATGTAATTGACTGTTTGCTAATTATCTCCACCAAACAGCCATTGAACCATCTTAGCAACCATACTAGTTGCCCTAAGTGTTGTGCGCAGGGTAGCAAGAGCAAAATTCTGAATTTACAAAGTTTACGGAGAAAGTCGTGTCTTCCTTTGAATCTTTCAAATACCAAAACACACAAGAGCAAACATGCTGCAAATGTTAGCTTGTCCAGCTAACTAGCTTACTATCTACAGTAGGAAACAAACGCTAACAAAAATTGACTAACTTATGCTACATTAGCTTGTGTGGTTAAGAGTTTGCAACTTCTTGCACATCCACAGTGTACGGTTACCTCACTTTGGAAGTCAAGCCTGTATGTTATCAGGAGTTTAGGGTCACATTAGCAACTTTGTCCTGCTCAGGATTTAGTTTTACACTATAGCAACACTAACCATTATCTGTGATAACGTTACATCTCACAAAGACAACGGTAAGTCCTCTTCCTAAAAGCGCACACTGTTAAGTCCTCTTCCTAAAAGCGAACACTGTTACCTCTCCACTAAAACATAAGAAGTTCATTAATTCCATGCCTTGTGAATCATCAGCTGTCAAGGATGCTGACTTTTTGCTTTGGACATGCAGCTTTAGCCTCCGTCTTTAAGCACATTATGTTGCCATCGGGTCCATATTTAGGATCTCTTTTACAGGATCCTCATATAAAACAAGTCAGCTGAAACATTAAAAAGTCAGTGGAAGAGTTCTCATCCAACTCATTGGACCAATGTCAGCTTTGGCTAGTTATCTAGCCAAAGCTGATCAAACCTGCCAGTGACTGTTTCAATTTCAATGGCCACTAAAAATGCAAAGCCTGTTTTTTGTCTACCTCTGTTTGACATCAGGGACCAAAAATTACCCAAAATGACAGATTTACCACTTGCCAAAATTACTGGCAAGTGGTAAATCTGTTATTATTCTAAACTGGATAATATGCTGTGCAAGAACAGAAAGCTTGACAGGTGTAGCAACAGTAACAAAGGGGGACAGAGCTTAGCAAACAGTGAATTATGAATGTTCATATGTTAATATGCTATTTCTATAATAGGCTAAAATGTGCAACCAGTCAGTCTGCATTATCATATCAGACACTGACACCATCTACTAACACATATAGGCTGCTGCAAACACTATTTATGCATACCCTGCCGAGCCAAACATGCATTATACAGTTACTCCCAAAGTCAGAAATGTGAGACTGGAAGTGTTTTAGCTCTGTAACTGAACTGTTAAAAAAAAAACATAACGCAGTGCTAAAAAGGGGCCTGGTAAAGTAGCTGACAGAGCAATAACACACAGGCGCTATCTACATCTAGTCTGGAAGATTAGCAGGGGACCCACTACATTAAATGGAGAGGGGTATAAATATAAAACCAGAGAAAGAGAGACTTCCATTAGTGTGCATCACCAAACTGTAAGTTCGCACATTATTCTTCATAACTGTGTTTATACAGAGACAGTATTCAGAAAGTGCTGCACTGTACTGACTGTACAACTGCTGTTTGCCTTCAGCTAAATGTCAAAGACACGTCAGCAATACTGATGTCTGTTAAGTGCACACGCTTCCAGTACAAGTTTTAAACCCATCACACCGCTGAAAGAAAGGTGGTGTTCTGAACAAGGTGTTTAATTACACATACAATTGTTGTTTCTTAAACATTCTTTAGCTAATAAGCTCCATTACACTTTCCGATGCAGCTATGATGTTAATATACTGCGCTTTCACATGAATCATGTTTTATTGTACTTTTCCACTGCAAATTATTATTTTTGCATACATTTATTTACTCCTTCAATTAAAGTTGATTCAAAACTTTCGGTAAGTTGCCTTTTGCAATTTCCCTCTGATTTAAGTGTATTTTTTAGTCTCTAGTTGACTGGAGACATGCATTTATGTCCATTTCATTATCATACTTTTTTTTTTAAATGTAGACCATTGATCATACCGACTTTTGACCCTACATTTCCAGCAAACCCTGGTTTGTGTTTCTGGGACTGTCCCTGCCAAAGTGGCAGTTTCTGCTTACTGTACTTTCCTCCATGCATCAAGATATTCAGGGGTATCATCTCCCATTTGGCCTGGTTTTATTTTGCACTTCTTTTATTCATGGGGCAACACAATATCTGTCAATTTAACCATTTTTGCAGTAAAATATTTTAGTACAAGAATCAATTTCATATGTTGGAGACCTTAGAGAATATGAAAAAACACTGTTGTGCCTTGTTCTGCCTCCAGTAGAGGTATCTCCAAAAACAAAGCACTTTCGCAGGTTTTTCCTCCTGCCAAGGGATTTTCGAATCTAAGAAATATTATTTTCATTCTCGATTAACTTGTCGATAATTTTCTGTATTAATTGATTACTTGTTTGGTATATAAAATGTGAGAAAATGGTGAAAAAAAAAAACTGTTTCCCAAGGCGAGATTTGATCTTTTTTTGTCTACAATCCAAAGACATCCAGTTAGCTTCCATAGAGGACTAAAGAGACAAAACAAAACAAAAAGACATATTTGAGATGCTTAAATTTGAGAAGTTGACATTTTTTTCATCAAAATGACTTAAAACAATTAATAAATTAACAAAATAGTTGGCAATGAAATTAATAGTTGACAACTAATTGATTAATCATTGCAGCACTATTCATATATTCATACCATTCATACAGTATATATTATAGATACTCAACAGTAGAGCCAGAAAGAGAAGCCTAATATTTCTTTTACATTACTTCAGATGACACCAAATGCATAAAAAGGACTGTCCAAAGGGATTTATTAGTTTCTGATTCTGGGAAAGAGGGAAAAAAAACAATCAAAATTCCCTGTTACTGTATCTCTGAACTATCTCTTTAACCAAATCACACACATTCACATTATAATCCAGTATGTGATCTCCTTTTTATAACTAATGTAATAGCTGATGTAATGTTTTTCCACTTCCATTCGCTGAGCTTCCCATGAATCTGTTTGGACCCTCCCCTGCCTACCTCCCATTTTAAAAATCTCTGATCTAGCCTATTAAGTGTTTGAGTAGTCAAAATGACTGCTCATTTGAGAAATGATCCTTTGTCCGTTTGTAGTTGAGGGCCAGATAACCTTTTCTTCCAGGTCAGGGTTTGGAACACCAATGGCCTGTCAGCGCAATTATCCACCGCATTTTGAACAACCTGTGGGGTTCGAGCAGATGTCCAGGATCCCATGTCGGGTCATTCGATTAATTTACAATCACAGTCATTTCCAATCCCCTTCACCTGCCTGGCCCCGCCATTACGGGGCACGGCTGCAATCTAATTTGGTCCTATCGCACAGGATGAGCATTAGGAGCTGCTTATGTTGACGGCGTGCTCCATTGATTTTTATGAGTTGTGCAGGGATCATGGTTGCGAGCGGCTGGGTGCTGAACATGATCTCGGAGGCGTGTGTGATTCACTGAACATGATCTGCGCTCATGTGGGGTCAGGACATGCGACAGAACAGACACACACACACAAATGTGGGCACTAAAATACAGTACAGAGCTTGAGTCATGTGGGGCATCAACTGATTTACAATAAATCTCATTTCACAGAGCAGAGTGGTTACAAGTCCCAGTGCTTGATGTTCATCCTTCACTGGTTCAGTTCCAGTTATGTTGTCATCCATCCAAGACCATCACTGCAACCTTGTTAATGGATTATCAGAAGGCAATAATAAAATGTTCTCTCATGGATCTATGGGCTTCAAATCTTTGGCATACGAACATACTCATCTGTCAAAAAGAGGACATCAAATTTGCCATATGGTTCCTAGATTTTACCCAGCGAGAATTTTTCTGTTGAAAAGACGTTAAAAGACGACTATAGTCATCGGTGAAAAGACATTCAGAATTGGTTCAGAAGTGAAAGGATTTTCACCGACTATTTGAGAAAGTTTACTGAACGTTCACAATTAAGCCTCCTTTCACCGAGATTTGCAAAGTGCCATTTTTCATCCTCTACAACATGCAAATAAAAGCCTCTCATCACTTTGGAGCCTAATTAAGAAACTGCATTGAAATTTCTCAGTTGAAATCCGGAAAAAAAGATTCCTTCAGTAGACAGGTCCTGAGTTCTCTGCCTAATCCACTCAACCACCACACCTTCCTCTTAAATCAAGTGTCTTTGTTGCTTTTTATATTGCATCCCAGTGCATATACCTTAAGAATAGTCTAATCAATACACCTAATTACTTGCCAGCCCGTCCTCACCTAAAAAAGATGTGTTTTGGTCAGAAGTACAAGAGGCTTATTCTGACTGATTTGTCCATTTATTGTTAGGTGACGCCCCCTAGTAGACAGAAAGTATAAGAGGAGAAGTATAAGAAGCGGGAAAGTCCACATTTGGAGGAGGTGTGGTGGACGGATGGATCAAACAAACACAGGACTTTCACACAGGTGACTGGGGTCCAAGTCCTACATGAAACAACAAGTAAACATAGAGTGAAGATCATGTGATGTAACAAAGTTATTTTAACCCAAACCACAATCTTTTCCCCTAACGTAATTAAGTAGTTTTTGTGCCAAAACCCAACCAAACTGCAACCATTTTACAACGTAAATGCTGTTTGTAGCGTCACATGAATTATATCATTATGCAAGTGACAGCTCTTCTCTCCTTTACTAAACCGAACCAAGTAATTTTATTGCCTAAACCTAATTAGAGTTTATGCCGAAATCTAACCAAACTTTTACAACGTAAACCACGTTGCATCACGTGACTTGACAAGCAGCCTTTTCTGCCATTTAGGTGTGAGGATGTGTTGGTATTTGTATGAGCATTAGGCAGAAAGCACAATTTATTTATTTTACATTAAGAACTTCTCCAATTATGATGTGCTGGAAGTTTCTTGTTGGCAGCACACAGTCTAAATAGTTACGGTATTTATGACATTTTCTATAAAAAATTAAATGCGTTGAAATTACGTCTTTGTGTAGACCACAAGACATGGAAAGATGCACTCACACTAATCAGTACTTTCTCTCTTTCAACCTACAACTGAGCAAAATGATCAGAATGACTGAACGAATTTGTGTTTTCTGACGTGTTGATGTTTTAACCACATTTTAGCCTGTTGAAAAGAGGTGAAAAGGGGTATTGGATATTCAGACAGATACCGAGAAGTTTTCAGCTGGAAATCAACGTTGAAATCCCGGTCAGTTCTCACTGGGTTCTATCAAGAGCACATTCAGCTGTTGGTGTGGAGGTAGGATTATGTGTGTTTGTTTGTGTGTGTGTGTGTAACTGTGGGTGTCATTACATTGTTTCTGTCAGTATCCATTCCGCTTTGACCTTCGATGTGTCTCACCTGTTTACCTTGGCGCTACCTGGACCGCTCTGGAAAGGGGCTTATCTGCTGCATTTCCACCGCAGGCAAAGTTGGTAATTACTTTCCCTGGCTGCCATCATTTTATAGCAATCCATCATTATCTGGAGCTCTTTGGCTGTACAGAGCCCAGTGATGGTGACAGGCATTGCTAACTGGTTAGTAGCGGAAAGGCTGCCAAAACACAAGCACGCGGCATGCTGACTTGATTGAATTCCTCAGGAGCAAAATTACGGCTTGCCTTGCCGGAGTGCCCGGCTCGGTTGCTTGCTCGCTTTCAATGTGTAGATCTGAATTGAAGGTGGCAAGTCTTAAAGTGCCCAGGAGCCAAGTTGGAAGAAGCACAGTTTAAGATTTCAGGGAAGGGATGAGGTGTACGTTGGTGGTGGCAGCAGCAATGTGGGAAGGAGTAAAAAAAAAAAAAAAAAAAAAATCTGGAGATGGAAGAAACAAATATTTGAAAGAAAGATTACCGTCACAGCTGCACACAGCCGAGATGTGGAAAAGACAGAGTAAACAAGCTCGGTCTCTGGGGTGGTTGGGGGTGTTGTGGGGGAGAAAGAGAGAGAATGCGAGCATGAAACAAAACCAAGAGATGGAGCGAGAACAGGCGGAGGCAGAAGAAGAAGAAGAAGAAGAAGAAGAAGGAAAAGAAGGATAGGGGGAAGAAAAAGGTGGCGGGGAAAAAGGGCAGAAGGAGCAACAGAATGAGAGGATGCAAAAACAACAGGCGAGTGAGTTTTACAGAGAGAAAAAAGAAAGGGAATGGGGCTAAAATGGAAATTCAAATAGCTGCGGAAAAAAGGAATAAAAGCACAAATGAGTGGGTGCTGTGTGCAAGAGAAAGAGGGAGAAGGTGGATGTGAAGCTATATGCGCACAGCGAGCGTGTTTGTGTGTGTAGATGCATAAACACACGGCACTAATTGAATGCACAATAGAGCTGTGAGCCACATTTTACACCGAGCGGCCTGTCTCACAAGCCTTACTGTATTCAGACTTAAAGAGCAATGACACTCAAATTAAAAACCTTCTCTTTTAATCAAGTAATAAGGGAAAATGAGCTTTTTTTCCTACTAGAATCAAGAATTAATTTTGTTGCATGTATTGGCACATGCGTAATGTGATTACATTAGTGCTTTATTAGGGCTTCATTAGTAAAGTAATGTGATTACACTAATGCATTAGTTAGTAATGTGCTACCCAGGGCTCATTAAACCATTTAATGCCTATCATAAATATTTAAACAACACATTTCTGGAGGCAGCTTAATATATGTTTGTGCAAACCATATAAATTACACTCATACAGGAATTTAGTGGAATCAACTAGTCTTTTCTAATTAACTTAATGTAAATATGTATGTTTTATTTATTTTATTGAAGTTAGTTCAACGTCAAACAACACTTCTCCGGCTCTGAGAGCTGGGGAAGTCCTGCTGTGAAAAGTGGAACCCCCCCCCCCAGAACTCAACGCTATGAAATGTACGTATTTCTGTAGTATCTACAACACAAAGCCAAGGACTTTTTTCTAAGTTTTAATACACTGGCAATGATTTTAAAATGATAGGTGCATCTGGGCGCTATGGAGCCGAGAGGGCAAACCCCTCACACTTAAACTTGAATAAATTCACTGGAAGCAGTTTCAAGTTTTGTCTCTGTGCCAGTGGTGGAACAAAGTAGCTCTAACAGGAGCAGCTGCAGCAGAAAATTCCTTTGTGTCGTCTGAAGGACTTCTCAGACTGAGAAAATGTGAAAGGAAACCAAATTTGTTTCTAATGTTCATCAGGCTGACTTGGTTCAACTTAATATCATGAGCTTATTGAACCCGTTTTCTTAAGTACAACTGAATTAATATCAAATTTAACTGACTAAAGAAGTTAGAGACAGAGTGAGTGTCAGAGTCAGAGTGACCGTAGCGAGCTAAAAACATTACTTTTTTTCCCGCATGTCAAAGGATTATATTAGCACCGTATGTCCACCAGAGAAGAAAAGTTAAATTGATTAACTCAGTATTGCCTGTTAATCTCACTGATCTTTCTCCCTGCCTTCCTTATCTGTGAGAAATAATACCACTGAAAGTCCAGAAGTAAATACTTTGATTTTAACAACTATTTGATCGGATCAGCGGGTAAGATCATCTTATAATCTAACAGAGATCAAAACCAGGCCTTTCATACCTTTGTTAGCTTCAACCTCCACAGTGTGTCTGGACAAATTAGCAACTATAATTAAGGCGTGACATTACTGAGTGTCAGGATCCCACAGTTTTCCCATTCATCCTGCTGATGCCTCTCGTCTGTATTCACTTTTATCTTCTTAAAGGCTCGGTTTTTTCTGGTTCGGCAGCTTATAAAACTTTTGAATGTTTTTTGCTAGCAGATGGAAAGTAAGAAGTGGCACCTTCAGGAATACAAAGCCAGTGGAGAGAGATGAATTGCTTTCCCCTCGGGTGTGGGCGGGGCTTAATTGATCTGTCTCTATTTATTTTGAATCCTTAAAAAGTTAACGCAACTTGCCTTTTCAATTTCAGTCAACTTAAAATTTTAAGGCCGCCTGGTAACTAACTCTCTTCAGTTCAAACATTTATTTTTATTTTTACAGTGAAACTAGTGACTCTGTTTCACTGACATGCTACAGGGAACTTATCTCAGAGACCCATATATAATGTGTGTTCACTCACAAAAGAATGAGATCTATTATACAGTGGTGTTATCAGGTCCTGTGGGATTTGGTGTTTGCCACTGAAATATGTATAGAAACCTACTTCCTCTGCATAAGAGGGAAGATTAATCATAAAAATCTAAATGTATGGGCATATATATTTATACGTACATCTGTGAAAAAAGAGTGTGAGGCATCATGTGTGTGTGTGTTTGGTCACATTTACATGATAAGCACCTCCTAGTTGGACTACAGGACTAATAATAAGCCTGAAGCATCTGGTGGCACTGCATAAACGTACACTAATTAGAGAACAACGGCAGAAAAATGCAATTTGTAAGTCATATGAAATAATATTTGTCGTTGTTGCGGCTGTCACCTCCAGATATGACGCCGCTTCTTTCCATTTTCATCCGGGACCATGAAATGCAGGGTTTTTCAGAGAGACGGCGGAGAGCTAATGTGGAGCTTCTCTTCAGACTGGGGATGAATCATTACAGTGAAATCCACTGCATGTCCACGCCTTTTACTGCTTTGATCAAAGGAGATCCATAAAGTTTAGCTGGCTTCAGCTAAATCTGAACAAGTGTCTCTTAATCCTGTCTTGACAAGGAAATCTATTCGTTTCATCAGGCAGCAGACAGAACAAATGAAGACTTAATGTCTGAAGAATTTCTGAAATTGGGAGAAAATACATTTTTACTAAATACAATCATTTGCAAAAAAAAAAAAAAAAAAAAATGAAGGCCTTTTTTGACTACTTCATGATGTGTTCAAATAGACAGACCTATTCTGATTAAAGGACCATTTAAAGTGTCTAAATACTGGCACCAAAGCAGTCAATTTGAAGTGTCAGTCAAAACATCAGGCCCTCAAAAACCTAAAGGTCATTTACAGCCGTGTGATCATCATAAAAAGGTAATGACTACAGGTGATTTATGATTGTTGACCTATCAAGCATCACCCAGCGCAACACTTGAACATGTACAGGATGAGGCTGTCGCCACGCAGCAAGGTCGCATGAAAAGATGGGTCATGACCTTCAACAGCTCCTCTCTTTCCAACGATCTCAGCTCGTCTATCACATAATTTCATTTCATCATTTCATCTGCACTGTATATACTGTAGTGAAAAAAAAAAACTCTTTACCCTGGATGAAGTCCGAATGTATCTTTAATTGGGTAAATAACTATAAAGTTGGTAAACTGCAGAGAGATTTGAAAATTCTTGATGAATAATGTATCAGTTTGTGTGCTTTTGGCAAATTCAGGTTTTCATTAATCTGTAGAAATCAGCAAGTTACACTACAGTTTGTGAAACTGGTTAAGCAATTTTAAATTATAAATCACTTTCTTTAGCCTGCTGATCTTGGGCACAGATCCCAGGGAGGACAGAGGGGATGAGTCCCCTGCAGCTTCTGAAAAACACGATGTTGTCCCCCCAAATCATTATTTTAAAATGAAATTCTTTAATTCAAAATATATATTTCTTAGAAGCCACATGAACAAGCATGAACACGACGCTTTTTGAACACTCTCTCTATGTGTATACAGTATGGCATACAGCACTTCCTTGATGTTTTTGCAGGCGCCAAATAAAAAAAAACTACTGCCAGCATGCTTAAAATAAAAAAAGAGAGTTTGTTTTCCTTACTTCCCCATAGAACGAAGGACAGTAAAAATGTGAGGCCAGGTTTGAACTTCTATATCTAGGCATTTTATTGCACAACACTTGCTATAATTTTGTATGTCTTACACCTATAGGCTATTAAGTTGCATTTTGTATGTTTAAGCAGTGTTAGCCAAATAACTTCAAGTAATGTTACACATGTAGCTATTGTTGTCTGGGAAAAAAGTGAGAGCTACCCTATGTAGCATGTGCTTTTCTAGCTTAGCGGTAAAGCTAGTATTAGCTAGCATTAATGTTAACCAAAAATGTGAGAGAGTAACATGTAAAATGAGGGATAACCATGGCATACAGTTCCACTAGTGAATTTGGATGTTAGCTAACATTAACGTTAGCCAAGCTAGCCCTCTTATTAATGTTAAGCCTACTTTTTTCTAAACTATATGATGGCATATTCACAGGACAGTTTCTACATTTCTGTAATTACCAAATAATACTTGGTGACACACCTAATTTATTTAAGTTGATGGTGTGCTAGTAAGTTTTACTACTTTGCTAGCTAACAGTTAACCTAACTGACAAGTAACTGACATCTGTTATTGCAGAATTTGATTTGAGTGTAGCACAGCTTTAACTTAGAGCAGAGTTCCCACTGATCCCATTGGCGTCCAGCCCTTAGGCAAAGATAATATCTTCTTTCACCATACCTCACACTGCAAAAAAAGTTAATTCATACAAATCCAGTTTACTATTTAAAGTACATTTAAGGGGTTTTCCTATAATAAAACATTCAGGATACATTTTTAGTGTTTGAAATCAACTTTTCAGAGGCCACCCATTACTGCCCCCCTCCACCGCCGGCTCCTATCTCCCGCAGTATTCTCAGCCCTACAGTGAAATGAACTGCCATGGTTAATTCTCAAACTGATCCCTCTCCTTCTGTCTCCACAGAGGGAGGAAGCGAGAATGAGTGAGGCTGAGAGACGGTCGGAGGAGGGGGGTGAGAGACATAGATGGAGCGAGGGAAAGCGAGAGAGACAGAGCCACCCCAGAAGGCTCGAGTTAGCTGTGACAGAGAGTGATGCCCACTTCCCCTCCTTCTATCTCCGCCATCCTTTTCTTTCATCATCACTTCTTAAATCCTGTTCTTCTTCCTCGTGCCATTGTAAGACGAAATATCAGCCCCACCACCACCTCCCCAACTCCACACCCTCTCCCAATGATGATTCATCGATCCCGTTATCGCATCAGACGACTTGATGGGCATAGTAAAAAGAAATTAAATCTTAATTAAATTTTCATCTTTGACAAATTTGTCTCCGAAGAGCTGCCATATGCTCACTGGGTTCGGGGGGAAAACATCGAGAGGGAAGGAGACTTCTGGAATTGGTGTTGACTGGGCTTGAAAATTACAAAACAGCACAAGGTGCATTTTTCTGTCAGCCTTGTGCATTTCTTTTCTATTCAGGAGGGATAGCCTTGCATTCCTATAGATTTTTCACAGCGTTATTACATTATGGATTTTTTCCCCTCCAAGACAAAGTATAATAATGCACTTTATACTAAGACTGTTTTTCATCACTTGCAGGGCAAAGGCAGTGTGTGTGTGTGTTCTTGTGCGGTAGTTATGAATGTGTGTGTGAATGCTTTGAGGAGGTCTGGATGAGCACCTGTGTGTGTGTGTGTCACCTTTTTTAATAATGTGCTGTCAATCTGGGCTCTGGGAACGGCCATTTCACAAACCCTCCCCAAGTCTCATAACAGAGATCCTCTGGGAGGGAGAATAAGTCATCAGCCGGTGGCCGAGAGTCCTCGAGCTCCAGCGAGAAAGGCAGAAATCACAGCGGATGCAATAAGGGGACAGGCCAGGATAAAACTTGGGCTTTCAAATTAATGCCACCACACTCAAACCTAAAGCCCCACCGCTCATCGCTCTGCTAGTTTAGCTGATGTATGGCAGCAAAACTGGCTGCTATGGATCCTGTATCCATGTGGTAACAAGAATAGGATGGTGTTGGTGTTTTTAGGTTAAACATGGAATGTTGTATCTACTCACAGCTCCATCATACATTAATTAATTGATTCATTTATTCACTGACAATGTATCTGCCTCCTAGTGGCCATTAACAGTCATTGCAAAAGTCTACATACAATGCATTGAACCTGGATGATAACTCAGCTCCTCACTCAAGTGCTGAACTACCGTACTTAGGGAGTAGTGCGTGACACTGTGTCCTTGTTTTGTTCATACCCCAGGAAGAGCAGCTGTTGCTTTTGTCAGCTGGGGATACAAATAAATAATAAACAGCAAGAGTTTGGGTATGTGTAGTAGAAAGAATCTAAGAAGTAGGAAGAAGAAATGGAGATTGGAATATATCTCAATGTAAAAAGTATTGTATTCCTCCTTCTAGCCAAGGTAATTTTATTTGTATAGCCCAACATCACAAACAAATGGCCTTGTGCAAGGACATTTTCATATTGTTATCCTAAATTGAACTGTTTTCAAGGATACTTTGCATATTTTTTTTATCAGTCTGGTGGTACGGCAGCGGATACTTCGGTATCTCCTGCTCATGAGGTTTGCTCATGTAACTAACAGATTCAGCAAACTCTCTGCACTGCGCAAAGGTTTTTGCAAACGTTTGCTCATTTCAACTTGTTGAAAGCCAGCTATTCAAAAGTAGTTGTGCCTATGTAGGGTTAGGTACCAAACTTGAATTCAATGAGATACTAGTGCTGGTATCAGTTCAGTTGTCAACTCTACCCAACTCTGTCAGAAGATGTAAATGTTATTATAACAACGCACCTACATTACCTCTTCATATGTCTGTTCATATGAGTGGTTCTTACACAAGGTCCACTGTCTAATTGGGTTTAAGAGGTTCACATCTACAAAGGTTCCCACCACAGCCTCAGTGAGACAATGAAAAATTCCTCACATGATGTGACGTCACCATAAGACATCAGACAGGAAGGAGCTGGCCCAATTTCTTCAGCTCAAGCAGGAGTAAATAATTGGTTCTGCCTTACATTAGCACTGCAGCTGCAGCTGGAGAACATTATTTATCAACTCAAATACATTAAGTGTATTAGTGTAAAGCAAAGCTTATTTCCCTATATCAACAGGCATTTCAAAATAATATAGATGCGAGATCAGATTAGATGCAATGTGCTGCTGGTAATACACAGTAATACATGGAATCATGATGACTGGTCTCTGTAACTGCACATGAATGTAGTAGAGCTGATTTATTATAAGTCTATTATAGACCAGAGGAACCTGCTACAGTTATGCTACAGTTTGTTTCTTTAGCGAAAAGACCTTTGGGTCAAGACCGGATATCAAATTTTTTCGCTTAACCTTCTGAAATACCAAGAAATCAGTAGATGAGAGTCTTTCTCTGAGAACTATGAACAAGTAAGCAGCACAAAAAGACATGTCTGATATCACGCACAGACCATGGCCAAATTATGAACAATCATATATAATCATTGCTTTGTTTATTCATACCTCCTAAAAGACTGCTCTCGGTTACTATTGTGGAGCCAAACATTAATCAAAACTGTGCTTATTTCAGAAGTCGCTTCCTCTGTTGAATATTGAAAAAAAAACTGAACTGAAACCCTGACCCTGCACACTCTGTTCACATATAGACAAGAGAGCGTGCATGGTCTTTTCAGTCAAAGCACTGAATTGATGTCGTGGGTGGATTGTAAAGGATAAGAAAAAGATAACAAAGAGTGAAGACACAGACACAGTGCATCTGCTGCTGTAACTGTTGCTTACACTTGTTTTGACACGAGGGTCAGGTAGGAGGAGTAAGTACCTTACAGACAAGCCTACTACACCTACTGTATGTGCTGTATGTCAGTCCTGCAATCCAAGTCATCATCTATTCTTAGAGGCGTAATTATATGTATAGTTATGATGTATGCTCTAGCTGAGCTTCTGAGTGCGTGATTTCATTATGAATGGCCTCTCACCTGCCAATCTGTTCTGTTCGCTAATGCAATTCATACACGTTTAGTTTTTTGTTTAGCTATTTTATTAATCTGTTGATTCCAACTACTCATGAGAAGAAAAGCCACCATGGAAAAACACACTGTTCAGTGGGGGAGAAAAGGAGGTCTCAGGAAAAATGGATCAAATCTTCGGAGGTAGATAATACCTAATCTGCTAATACGTCGGTGAATTCAGTGCTTAAGGAAATTAATGTTAAACACCATTAGAGCCAGACAGATATTGGCCCATATGACCAGCCAATATTGGTTACATCTGGGGGATATCGTTATCAGCATCAGTCCCAAAAATCCAGTATTGGTCGCACCCTACACAACATTATGAGACTAATCACAAATTCTACATTGAGTTTATGGGTTCTCCCGCTGGTTCTCTAAATTGGCACTGAGTCATCAAAAGTTTGAGAGCCCCTGCTTTAGGCTGGGCATATACTTTTCAATTTTGGGCTGTCACAGACAAAACATGATCCCATAAAAGAAATGTGGAGATATCTTTGGTCGTGCCTCTAAAACAGTGGTTCTACTTCACACTGTGAGAGAGATTCAGAGACAGTCATTGTCATGTTATGTTTTCCATTTACATAAATACCACTTTTGCAATTCTTGCCACTACAGATGGATGACGCACACTGGTGATGTTTTCTTGTGTCTTAACTTGCATCACAGCCTACAGTTCAGTTGTTGTGATCATCGTACAGTCGACATACATCAAACTTGATGCCATACCCTAGTTTATTAGATCAATATCACACAAGGTTGATGGCAATAAACTTATAAGACTGCTGAAATCTCACAGTCTGTATGAGGCTTTAGCATCACTCTCTCGGCCAAATTTGAATTTTAGAACATAAAACTAGGTCGCAAAATCCTGAGGAAAAATTGCAGTTTAGCTCTAAAATCCAGTTGGCGTGTCCACTCCGCTGTCTCCAGAGTCAAACATCACTATGACCTGAAAATGACCCGAGACATGGACGCTCCATCTGGCAGCTTTAATGGACATGTCCAGACATGTTTGAGCCTCCAGAGCCTGAGAGGACAGAGACAGGATGGTATTTTTTCTTATTCTGTGTCAACTGCTGGGCTGATTTGGACTGAGAGAGTCGCTGAACGTACGTCCATAACTGACCAATGGGGAGAGTGAGAGGAGCGGTGTCATTCATATATCAGTTTGTGGAGCTTATAAAATGTGCTTTGGCACATCACCAAGCCATGTTTGAGGTCCACCCAAAAAATCCTGAACACAGAAATCATTTTAAGTTTAATGGGCTAACTCCACAATTTAGCACCACATAGTTCTCAGTCTTTTCACATGTTTTCAGCAACTATTCTCTAACGTGTATAATGTGTTTTGAAGAAAAAACTCCCCCTTTCCTTTACACAGACTTTAAATTACATTCTGGTCTTGGGTTTGGACGTGACAAATCAAATATACAAAGTTGCTCTCCCCGCTGTCTTTGCTTCTCTGTCTTTGAAACGTCTTTAATTGCTTCACAATCCTTGAAACCTTGCAACTTAATATCCCAGCATTAACATGGTGACAGTCAGAAGTCGCAGAGGATGACACAGTATACTGCTAATTGGGATTCTACTTTTATCACTTCTCTGTGTAGATGCCTTTGTTATTCCATTCACACTTTGATGGGAAATCACCATTAGCTTGTGTTTTTGTCTATAGGATCTATACTAATACCTGCTCTGGCATGTGAGCCATCTTTTTAATTACTCAACATCTGTGGTGTGTGTGTGTGTGTGTGTGTGTAAGTGTGTGTGTGTACTCACAGATATTAGCCGTGCCCTTGGGGATGGGCAGGTAGGAGCCAGCACTCCACGCTCGCCCCTGGTAATTCCTCTTACAGCGGCCACAGTCAGGCCCGGTGGTGTTGTGTTCACACTCGCAGCTCAACTTCTCTTTGTCATACGCACAGCTGTTGGCGTGAAGGTTGCACTTGCACCTGTCAAAGAGGGAGAAGGGTGGTCGGGGTGGGGTGGAGATGGGGGAGTTGAAAGACGACAACCACGTCAACATGAGTGAATTTTTCCAACACTGAATGGAAAAACAGACAGCTTTTATTTTGTTGGACAATGCGACTGAAGGGCAGTGTGTCCTTGACTAGCGGTGGCATTGGAACGCAGTCAGAACAGCTAAAACAGTTGCTTCTTCAACATCAAGAGGAGCTAGTTCAAAGGAGGCAGACAATTGCACGAACAAATCTGGCATCATTATTTCCTCCCAGTGCTTTCTCTCTCCCCCCTCCACTCGGGACAGTAGCTCAGTTTTAATTGTCCCACTGGAGGATGCATAATTGCAGTAAGGTCACAGTCGATGGGCGGGAGATGGGGGGGGCAGAGAGGTGTGAGGGGAGGCTGAGGAAAACAAGCCAAGTTAAATTGTGGAACAAGCACTGGGAGAATGGAGGCAGTGAGGCTCGGAGCTCTGCAAGGCAATGAATGGCTCCGAGTTAGCCAGAGGGCGGCATGGAGCAACAGCACGGCTACGTTCCCTATGACAAATTAATATGAGATGAGATCTCAGAAGCATATTTTCAGTTTGGAAAGAGCGAGTCCCTTAAGGTGCACTAAATCCTCACTCACATCCTGCTCACCAGAACCTTCATTTAACAATAAACTCAGCAAATTCATTTTCTGCTGTGGCTAGATGAGCATTGAGGGGATATCTACCTGTTAAATTAATTTATGATCCTCGTGCAGCATGAAGTACTCTGAGGAATATAGAGAACTTTGAATTGCTAGACTGCTTTTTGAAGAACTTTGCAACAGAGAAAGAGACTTAGTGACTCTGTAAAGGTCATGATGAAGCTTTGTGATAATGAATTTCAAGGTTTTTAAAGGGTTTGTTTACCATTAGAAACAGAAGAATCTTAGCAGCCAACAAACATAAGGATTAAGACTGCCACCAACAAATATTCATTTATCTAAGATGAATTCTAATCATAGTTTAGCAAAACTAGGTTTGAAATGAGTATATCCAGATTTAAAACTAATCTCAGGTCAGTAAATCCAAGTTTATTAACGGACAGTTTAATCAGTATAGAGATGTTTGCCAACCCAAATTCAAATAAATAAATTTTGGCTTTCAGCTGCTCTGTATTCTTCAACAAAATTTAAAATTGTTTGCTGGCTATCAAAATGTTCACTAAACATTACGTTTTCTAACTAGTTAAAAAGCTTTCAAAATGCTACATTTTTAGCTGGTTAGAAAGTTAGCAAAATGTTACATTGCTTGCAAGCTCGCTAAAATTTAAAAAAACAACATTTTTTGCTAGTTAGATAAAAAGTTAACAAAATGTTATATGGTTTGCTAGGTAACTAAATGGGTAACAACATTTTACATTATTAGCTAACTAAAAAGTTAACAAAATGCTCCATTGTTTTATTTTGGTGCAACAGAATCAAATTTAATCTGGGTTTAGAGTTAGCTAAACAGGCTTAAAGAGACGTTTAAATGGAATCTTTCTTCATTTCAGCAGAATTTAAATTTAAACCATAAATTAAAGTGGTTAAAATCGTTTCAGCTCAGTTTACTCATAAACAGATTCTTACTCATTTGACAAACATTTGGCGTTAATTTGAACTCTAATTTAACGCGAAATGGGCAAACAAAAACGGTTATTCCGGCCCAGGATAATAATTTCAAAGGACACCGCAGCTGTAGGGTTGTTGTCAGAGAAGCGAGTATTTCAACTTAACATGTTTCCTTGATCTTTGATGATGTAATGTGGCCATTTCATGATTTATTACAGTAAATATATTACAGACTTCTCCTTTAAAGCACAGTTACTTTTCATCTAGTATTTCCCATTTTGTCCACTCCCATTTTATTCTTAGTTGTACTGCTAGAGAGTTAAAACAAGAACAAGAAGCTGGAATCACTCACTGCTTGACGTCAGCTAAAGCTTAAATATGGTACGACACAGTCCTGAAACATGAACACAAGGATGCTTGATTCTCAAAGATAACCTTATTGTTTCCAAAGCGTACCGTGAGTCACGATCCAGTCTCAATGCCAACACTGGCTGCAACTTGAAATAAAGACTGGAAATCAGACTTCCAACAGGCATGACTCATCGTAGATTAATGGAGCCGGGGCATGTTTGTTTGTTTATTTTAGGGAGAAAACGCTGAGAGGCAGACAAAATTCAAGCAATATTCAGGCCTGTCTCCCTCCTTTGAAAGTCCCCCTTTTTCATTCAGCTATTTTTAATGTTTTTTTTTTACTAAAACCCAGGTGAAAGGCGTCTTTCCATTCGTTCCTCAGGCACAGAGTGAGAGGTGCAGGGAAAGGTGTTGAGGAAGGGAGATGACACAGATAGCCCCACAGTTGTGTTCACTCACGTCTCAGTGAGAAACTCTGGTGACAGCTGGCCTCTTTCACCCTGCCCATTCTGCTTCGCTGCAGCTTAGCTTGATCCTCGAATAAATATAATAATTTGGAGGAAAAGCACAGTCTTAAACCACTCACCGGTCCTTGACCCTGATACTCAACGTGTCTGCTGTTTGCCCCAAATTCAAGAGCTGTCTGCTGACTCGAGTTGGGGTGTGATAGCTGGGTTTAGATCCTCTTGGTTCTTGGTAGATAAAGTACCTGGATTCACGAAACTCAGAGGCTATCAGATCAGGTTGGGAAGCTTTTGTCTCCGCTTGAAACATGTTAGCTTAGTGTAGGGGACAGAAATGTCGGAAGGTTTCAAGCCTTTATCAGAAGAAGAGAACTGCGTGGCTATTCTTAAGTTTTTGTGTTTATGTGTTTTCCTTAACTGGCATGCTAGCGTTAGCTGGTAAGCTACATTCAGAGTTGTAGGGTGAGGAAAACCTGCGGCTTCACATTGCGGACAAAACTTCTCAAGCGTGGCTGTTACCAGGGTTAACATGTTGATAGTAAATAGTAAATACCTCAAAAACGTAGACTGCACAATATCTTCTATTTTCTTCACATTTTTAAACACTGATATATGACTCAACCAGAGTAATGTAATGAGTACATGGCAAGTTAATGGCAAGTTATCCTAATCTGGTCGCTAACGGTACAGGGATAACAACAGCTGTTACCTTTTCTTGTGGGGGGTCTCTCTCCACAGAAAATGTTCCACCAAAACAAGTTACCCTCCAACACTATTTTGTGAGGGCTCTGTCCCTATATCCCACTCCATATAAAATAACCTTTGAGTTTTATGTTTTGAGTTTTACTTTAGTTAGAATATTGAAAGCTGACCCTTACTGGCTCCTATAAGGGATTTGAAAGCATCTGGATTCAATAAAAAGCAATCACAATTAGTAATTAGTGAGATGGGATTTCTATGACAACTTTCTAATGCCTCATCTAAGTACTGAGCCTCACATGTAAAAAAATAAATAAATAAAATACTACGATAGTATTTTTAAAGAAATGAGAGCAGAAACTCTTTTTCATTTCACAGCCATTTGGAGCCTCGAAATCAGTGCACTTTGAGGAGCTTGACTGTGACATCCTTTTGTAAAACTGGATTAAATCTTCAGCAGCTATCATAGTAATATCCAGTCAACACTGAGACGTAGTGGGACTGATTGAGAAAAAGTGCTTAGGGTAGAGTCAACGTCCATTAGTGGCAAAAAATCAAGCCAAGATCAGAATCGAGTCCGACACAGCCCCGCTCACTGCGCTATCTCTCCTTCTCTGTTAAAAAAAAGTCTGCCTTGTTAGTGTGTGTGTGTAAGTGTGTGCGAGAGGAGAGGGTAGGAGATGTGGTGTGAAACGACTTCACATGGAGCCCTTTGTGGTTTAACCTTCAGCTTCTTTTAACCCCGCCAACATTTTAATCAGCATCCAGAAATGATAGCGCCGTCGGCATAATGATGGAGACCGCCAGTGAGGCCCTGAGGGTCTTATGCCCACCAGTGCTGTTGTGCTGCCAATCAGCAGTGGCTCCTGAATGTGGATACCAGGGGAGGCTGCAGCAGCAACAACAGCTTCAGAGGAAGAGCCAAGTAAACGTGTATTTAACAGCACTTTATGAGCAAATTTCCTCCAGGGTTCCCCATGCAAGCGTACAGCGTCGTGTCTTCGTTTTGAAAGCTCTGTGGGTTGTCTCCTCCTAACTTTCCACCAGTCTTTGTATCACTCTTCATCACTCACTCTTCATATCTCTCTTCCCCATCCACCTATAAGTCTGTCATTTTAAGCATCTACTATTAATAAATATTCATGGAGCTAAGGCATCTTTGTTTTTGTGTGGTTCTCTCAAAGTGATATTGCTCGAGGCACTATTGAGTGTGCCAGCCACCGCCTGTGAGCTAAAGGTCCTGATATGTATTCATAAAATTACCCATGAGGCTATGAGCTCAAATTGCAAGACTGGCAAAAAAAAACAAAAAAAAAAACCTTGACTGAAGTTTTGATTCCATTTTGTCTGCGAGAAAGCAGCAAACATATTCTTATATCTGACAAGTTTAAAGTTCTCCTTGAAATGTGGGGGACAGAAGATATTGTTGGACGCACATTTATTATTTTTCTTTATCCTGGTGGAAATGCGAGCGGAGCAGCCCATTGAGACTTGGCTTACCTGGAGCAGTGTGTCTATGACCTCTGCAGTAATGGGATTCTGATTGACACTGTGGGTGAGGACGACATATTGCGCTTTCCCACTGATGATGCCAGCAACAACAAACAAAAACAAAGCAACCCCATGCCCTGTTTCGCAGAGAAAATGCCCTTTTCCTTTCTATCGCTTCAACCATTATCTCCATAATTCCATTCAGCCAAGTTCATTCCCCGACACTGCTCCATTTTGCTCATTGCGGCTTCAAAGCCAAAAGTATCAGCCAGTAATTAATAGTAATTATCCATAATCCAAGCCTACACATCCCCGACGCACAAAGCTGCTGATCCCAACAAATTGAGCAGACTAAACTCAACATGGTCCTTAAGTGGGTTAACTAAGTGAAGCAATTAAATTTCAATCTAACGCCCAGGTGTTTTCATATGCAAGCCAATTGGGTCAAACGCGGTTAATAAACGCTTTTTTTTCTTCTTTGAGCCGGCGTTTGCATTCGGTGTAAATGAGCGACAACACACCGGAGGTCGCAAAGGGCGGGCAGCGAGGTGGGGGAAGTGGCGATGCGGGCGGGCAGTTTCTGAGAACGCTCTGGCTTAATTATGTGTGATGAAAATGAAACAGAAGCCCAGGAGTGGCTGGTAAAAAGGCTGTGAGATGTGTGTGTGTGTGTGTTGGGGTGATTTGTTGTCCCTGGAAAGTATAATTGCAGAACACACACACACACACACACACACACACACACAGAGAGAGAGAGAGAGAGAATGAAATTTACTGTACAATATATTTGTAGCACCTGATCTCCCCAAACACACACACACACACACACACACACACACACACACACACACACCTCTGTGGCGATATACACCACTGGGCTCTTCCCCACTGACATGTAGCTTGCAGCTGCCGTCTGTATTGGCTTAAAACAGATCAGCCTGCCTGCTAACGTGTTACCTGCTAATTGCCTCCACTCCCTTTTTCTCCCCCCCTGGCCTGCAGTGCATTGTGGGAAGTGGAAGGAGTGAGATCTCAGCACCAGCTCTCCTGGGATGGACCTCAGCCCCCAACCTCCCCCTAATTATATCCTCCTCCGCCATCCCTGCTTCTCCTCTCACTAGAGTGGGCAGTTAGAGGAAAGTGGAGGCTGTGGGAAAAATCATGGCAGATTCTCTCTATTACTGCTCTCTTAAACGTCGATTTTTGGTTCAATTTGTCGGCATGAGAACATACTTTCACAGAGCCGCTGCATAAAGAGGCATTATACCATGGTCTGGGTGAAGACTCGGTTTTCAGTTCCTGCAGGATGTCTATAAATTCCTGATAATGGACACCTACTAAGTAGAGCCAGACAGATATATTGGTCGGCTGATATTATCGTCCGGTTATTGGCCTAGCAAAGCTTGACATAGATGCTGTTTAATATATTTTTTTTACAGAACATAACGGTAATTGATTTTAGGTTGTTTTTTTATTGTTTGTTTATTTTATAGTCAGGGACAGGGACAAAGTCAAAGCCTCCGTTTAGCCTGTATTGCAACATGTTAACAAGCTAATATCTACTGACAACAATGGCTGGAACATTGGTGACTGCAAATCAGCTGAAGAAAGAGATACTGACAAGAAAAGGAAGAAATGGCACAAAGAGTTAACAGCGGGTAAATTAAGTGTCTCATCCTCTGAACAACACATGAGGGCGACTATAACTCACAAGCTGCAAGAAGGACCCTGCCCCGCTAAACTTACTGATACTTGTCTATCATTTAAGCAATCATCTCGCATCCTGTTCACTATTCAACACGCTACTTCAAACTGCAGCCCACATGGCCAGTTATTTGTTCTTGATATTGATTTGAGGACAGTGACATGGCTGGTCTTACAAAGCCCAGCTAGTCTAAACATACTGTTGAATTATATTTACTGTTTGTCAGCCGTATGCAATGTTATTAACCCTGAATTTTGCCAGCATAATGTTAGATTTTTTGCCTACAATTGAGACAAACAGAAATATCTCCTGAGTAATGAGTAGTTTCCATTGCATAAGAACCTTATAGGATGGTAATTATTGTTCCAGGTATTAGTCAGACTCTCAGGGGTTACCAGGGAAACTGAGTTATGGCTTCTGAGAAACTTTAGATTTGCAAAATCCTTTTTTTTTTATTTGGCAAGTGACCATGGTCTAAATGGAATAAAGATATTTTCCCTGTTGCTAAAGGCCTATTCAGTATTTACATATTCAGTTCAACCTAAGATGTCAGATGTTACTGCAGAACTTCAATGAGAAAAGTAGTACATAGATTTGGTATACTGGCTTTTTTGGGGTCGATAAACACAAGAGGTCAGACAGGGCGTCGTGTCCTGTCTGAGCATGTAGTTATAGTTCAATTTGAAGTCCTCAGTACATAATACACAGCTATACACAGGTGAATATGTTGGCTAACAGATAGACAGGCTCTCTTGAGTATTTAGCATTCATATGAGAAAATCTCCATCATTTATGAGTTTGGTGTGGTAACGCTGCTTGTAAGAGACAGAAATGATGACACTAAAATGTACTTTAAGTCAAGGGAAAAGTGCAAAAGAGAATCGCTAAGAGCAGCCAGGCCGCACAGATGTGATGTATATGTATATATTTTTCAATTTATATTTCTGAACAGGCGCAGGGTCAGTCCTGTCACCCTCATGCCCTGTTTTATTTATTCGTACACTTGGCGAGCAGGGAGAGACACACCGGGGAGAAGAATGTTGGAGGAATTTGTCTGGCAGCGCTGGCAAACAGCTCTCATTACAGTTTGCAAAGATCCAACATACATGAACAAGTTGTTTCATGCAGGAGTTCAGTCTCCACAGAAGCTGCAGTCATAACTGCTTAGTTGCACTGCCTGGCTGTTTTCCAACAGTACATATTGGTTAAGTGATATGCTTAAGTAGCCAATTAAGTGTTGAAGTGGCACAATAGTGACCCAGCTGCTGAACTATGGCAGCTAGCTAAGAAATAGCAGCGCTTTAAATTGTTTTAATGATTGTTTTGGTCAGCTGATGAGTGGATCTCTTTTCTGTTGTATATTCCACAAAATAGTTCATTAAAAATCTAAAAAATCTTGCAAAACTAACACAGCATGACAATAATTACCTATCTTAGCCCCTCTATTGTATAATAGGGCTGCAGATAATTATTTATATGCCTCCACACTGGAGCCACTATGTTTTCAGGTCTCGCAAATGCCTTGAAGGAATTTCAAATTTGGTACAAAGACACTTGAAGCTGTCGATCAGTCCTCTGTAAAAAAAAAAAAAAAAAAAAAAAAAAAAAAAAAAAAAAAAAAAAAAAACCTCTCTCTTA
>JAJHUR010084580.1:0-15047 GCA_027495735.1 Lutjanus campechanus
TGTGTCGCTGGCGTTCTTTACTTTTGAGATGCTGTGATGCCTGGGCTTTTTCCACAAACTTGGTGACCTCCACAAGAACTTCACTGTCTCTCTGTCTCTCTCTCTCTGTCTCTGTCTCTCTGTCTCTCTGTCTCTCTCTCTGTCTCTCTGTCTCTCTCTCTGTCTCTGTCTCTGTCTCTCTGTCTCTGTCTCTGTCTCTGTCTCTCTCTCTGTCTCTCTGTCTCTCTGTCTCTGTCTCAGTCTCTGTCTCTCTCTCTGTCTCTCTGTCTCTCTGTCTCTGTCTCAGTCTCTGTCTCTCTCTCTGTCTCTCTGTCTCTGTCTCTGTCTCTGTCTCCGTCCGTGGGCATGATGTTACTCCTCAGAGGTGCACAGAGACCACCTGTCTATCAATCAAGGTTTAGTTACAACCAGGCTTGGGGAGTAACAGATTACATGTAACACAATTACATAATCTGGATACAAAAAAGCAACCTGTATTCTATTACAGTTATCGATGAAAAAAGATGTAATCAGATCACAGATACATTTAGTAAAAATGGGGATTATTAGTAGATTACAATTTTAAACAGCTGTCAGTTCATTACCATGGCCTCTAGAGAAAAAATGCTTCACTAGGTGGACATTTTAACAATTCTTGTCCTTAAATCAATCAATCAAACAATCAACAAATCAATCAATCAATCAATCAATCAATCAATCAATCAATCAGTTGAGCACAACAAAGGACGGAACAGCTGGACAAACTAACAAACCAAACAACCAACATAAAACACTTAGAGCTACAGCTATTAATCTATATGTATGTATAATTGATTGATTGATTGATTAAATATTGACTGATGTAACCGATGTATAATTGTGATAGGTGTATTTCACCACATCCATTTCTTGTGTATGTTCTTATTCTGATGTTTTTTTTTTATATGTTTACACTTTTCTGTATTTATTTTGGGGAGCTTTTATTTTGATAAGTTGTATTTTTGTTGCGCGACCTCCGACCTTGTAGTGACATCACATCCTGTGGATTCACGCTATCCTCCCTATGTATCCTCCTCACTCGTTTCTGGACGCTGTGAGGAGAGGTAAGCGTTACGGGTGCTCCTGTCTATAAAGTGTTAAAACACGGTAAAAACGCTAATTAGAGTTACAGATTGTGCAGGATACAGGTCACACACGTTACCCACTGCTGGCACATTTACGTTGAACTTTGTATTTATTAATTTATTTTATCAGTGCAGCAAGCACTAAGTTACTGATGTCGATTTAAGCTAAAGGAGCATGGCGGCAGTGTTTTCACGCAGGTTGTTGTATTGTTCCCTTGTTTTTAAAGGTGTCGCTGTGGAAAGCTGGTCATGAGAAGTTGCTGTACTGATTTTTATGTGTTTTGTACAGAATAAATCCCTCCCGGTCAGCGAGGCAGAGGTTGTCCTCGTTTTCTTCCTCACCACAACACAACGCAGAGTTCATAGCTACCCAAGTGTCAGACCAGACCGGTTACACTATAAAATAAGTTACCAGGCAGCAGAGCTCATTTATGTTAGTATTTGATAAGTAAAATTTATTTATGTTAATATTCACTTATCATCTGTTCAGTATTGGGTTGGTTTGTCCCTCATTCTGTTCTGTATAGATCGACTTATTCTTTTATGGAGAGAGATTTGTGTCTTTATTATTCAAGCAGTGAAAATCGGTCTCCATCCACCTTATGGATACGCACAAACTTTTCAAATGACAGCATTTCTTTTCCACAGACAACTTTTCAAATGTACAGCGAGGGGTTTGTTTACTTCAAGGATGTGGACTTGTTTGTAAAAGGAGAGAATAAAAAGTTGCGCACAGTGAAAGTGAGAGTCTCGCGCAGCATGTTTACAGCAGGTCTGAAGCACGTTGCAGTGCGACAGTACAGTGTGTATTCATCCTGGAGGCTGGGATCCATGCTCCGGGTCAATAGCTCTGGCAGAATATGGTTGAGAGTTAAGGTGACCGTCAGGGTGTGTGTGTGTGTGTGTGTGTGTGTGTGTGTGTGTGTGTGTGTGTGTGTGACTTTTGAGTTTAGCAGCTGTGTTTGCTCCTGCCACCATTCACAAACATTTACTCGGGATTTTCATGTCGCATTTCATATCTACTGCAGTGAAAATTATTGTATAAGTAAGCACTAATATTTTCAAGATCGGGCAGGGCTGGCCTCGATCTCACCTGAGCAAAATTCAACGCCTGCATGTACAGCGCTCTGCACCAGGAGCCACTCAGGCTCCCACATTTACTCCCGGTAAACCTATATTGATTAATGATGTCGGCATCCAGGTAACATTTTGTTTTAGCTAAAACAACTGGTTCCCCCTTAGTTTATCTTGCAAAATAACCCGAACGTGTTCATTAACGGCTTTTTCTCGACATACAACACTGCACATGATGACAAAGACGGACTTTTAAACAGCGACGATCTAACGCAGATCAGTGCGTCTGTATTTTACTGTACAGTATACACAAATAATAACTGTAAATCACTAGTCCATGCCCTCAATACTGTGTTGTGTTGTAAAATCTTTACATTTATCTTGTACTCTTCCCGTGACTCCTGTTGCAGTTATTTTGTGTATTTTGACAATATGATCTGCATTAGATCTTTGACATCATGTGCAGTGTTGAATGGGGCTGTGATGTAGTGTCTATTTGGCCGCAACCTCGAGAAAAAGCCGTTAATGAACACGTTCGGGTTATTTTGCAAGATAAACTAAGGGGGAACCAGTTGAATACACACAGGCACGGCGCCAGCCCGTTTTCTCTACCGGGGCTAAGGTGGGGCTAGACCAATACGTGGGGGTGCTAGGAAAACTGTTGGTTTTCATGCAGTAACACCCCCCCCCCTCCCCTCCCCTCCTCACCACCACCACCACCTCCGAGTAGTACTACTGTCACCCGGTTCAGCACCCTCGACAGCATGAACTGGATGTGGGAATTTGATGCATTTGAACCCGCGACATGTAGGTCAGAAACTTCTATTAAATTAATTCTAATTCTAATTCATTCAACATAGTATGCAGTCAGACAATAACAAATCACAGACAGACAGCGAACTTGGAAGGTCAAGCTGCACACAGCATGTACAGTTAATATTATGTTCATTATAATGTTGATTAATGTTGAAATTGCGTTCTTGCGCCTCAGAAAAAATTAGTAATGCCACCAGATCATAGACTAAAGTGGTCATGTCGTCGAAATGTGTCATTTTTCGAAAATATTGATCCTACCCCTCACCTCATCACAGTTCAAAGACAGCCCAGCTGGTAGAGTATGAGCACGTATGGTGATATGTGTTTTGTTTTGACACTGCGGAGTATCTGACTCTGTACACTGACAAAAATGGGCACTGAAAGTACTATGCTGTTGTAAATGTTTCAATAACAAAATCATTATCGGTGAGCAGCGATCACGTTTCTCTGCTTCATCATTAGTCTCCTTGTTTATAACAGGATGCACATGTAAGTCATATTTTAATGTGATATGCTTCAGGCATATTAGGTCGGGGATTTTTCCTGAAACGGTGCCAAAACGCTCGGAAATTTGTTTTTAAAGCGCTGCTTTTAAAATACCCGTGTATGTGTGGATTAGACTTCAACTAGTTTAGCAGATGATCTTTATAGCCTCATTTATGATATAATATCTGATGGAGGTAAAATTATTGTGGCAACACTTATGTTAAACGTCATTTATTTACCTTTATAAGTGATCAATCCATGCCTGCAGCATCGATTAATACACTTTCAGCACCGTGGCGATCATGGGACTGGGGGGGCTTAACCGGGGCTAAGCAAATTTGTGACGGGGCTATAGCCCCCCCTCGCCCCGGTTTAGCTCCGTCACAGAATACACACTGTACTGTCGCACTGCAACGTGCTTCAGACCTGCTGTAAACATGCTGCGCGAGACTCTCACTTTCACTGTGCGCGACTTTTTATTCTCTCCTTTTACAAACAAGTCCACATCCTTGAAGTAAACAAACCCCTCGCTGTACATTTGAAAAGGCATCTAATGTTGTCTGTGGAAAAGAAATGCTGTCATTTGAAAAGTTTGTGCGTATCCATAAGGTGGATGGAGACCGATTTTCACCGCATGGCTGTACGTTGCAAATGGCGACTCGCTTGTTCTGGATAGAGACTCCTGTGTCAAACGTCACTGGTGTAGACACTTGTCACTCAAACATGTCTGACCAATGGGGAAGCATCCGCCCACTGCCTGATATTTGTGTCAAAATGATTCAATCAAAAAAAAAAAAAGTACTTCAAAACTTTTTGCACTTCAATCAAATAAAAAAAAGTGTTCAAATGCAATTTTTGAGGTCTCAAATATTTTTTGCATTCAAAATCTTTTTTTTCTTTGATTGAAAATAATTTTTTTATAAGTTTTTTTTATTGAATTTTTTTTGGGTTAAAGAAACTCTTTTTTGATTGAATAATAAAGACACAAATCTATCTCCATATTCTTTGACCAACAGATGGAACAGTGGCGGCTGGTGAATTTTCCTCCAGGGGGCGCTATAGCAAAAATCAGTCAAACATCGTATGGTATGGCACCAGTGTATCTTAATATACGAAAAGAGCTTTTATTTGTACTTGCAGAACTAAATGAACATGTTTTAGAACCTGATGAACTTAGTTAAGGTAAATTAAGGTTCTTTAATTTGTGCAAATCCTTTATAATAATTATATTTTATTTTACAATTTATGCTGAAAGACTAAAGTCAGCAAAAAGTGCCTCAATAAGTATGAAAGAAATCTGATACCACAAACCTTTAGACAATGGAAGAATAATAATGAACACACTAAAAGCTGATAGAACTTTTTGTCTCTAAATTCTCCCTGAGAGGTGTTAATGTCTCAGTGTCTCTGTGGTTAAATGTCTTTGACAGGTTTATATAAAGTTCCTACTTTAAGGTGTTGAACACTTTTCTGCACAAAACAGAAACTATTTAAAAGTTTGTAAAAGACCAAAACCACACATTCAGCTTCTGTCATCTCCAGTAAAGGGATGTAACTAAGTATATTTACTCAAGTACTTTACCAAAGTCCAATTTCGAATGACATCCACATTATATTACTTTATAGTTCTACTTTACTTTTCTACTCCACTACATTTACCTGACAGGTACAGTTACTAGTTACTGAAACATTTTACTGCACAGTGGTTACTTTTACTTTTCATATTGATAACAGATGATAATGTTTACATACTTTTACTCAAGTAAAGTTTTAAATGCAGGACTTTTACTTGTAGTGGAGTATTTTCACAGTGTGGTTTTAGTGTTTTTACTGAAGTAAATGATATGAATACTTCATCCAGCACAGCTCTCCTGTCTGAAGATCACTTCCAGTGTGAGGCTGCTGCCACCCAGAGGTAGGGCTGCACGATTATGGCCAAAATGTTAATCACGATTATTTTGATCAAGATTGAAATCCCGATTATTAATCACGATTATTCATTATGTTAGGGAAAACATTTTTAGAGCACTTTCTATTTTAAATAAAAAATACATAAGCAATTATTTCAGTTCAAAATTAAACTTAAAATAAAAATAAATAATAAATAATACAATTTTAAAAAATTGCCAGCTTTGACAGTCGCGAGTAGAGTTGATGATGTTCCCTCCACCAGTCCAGCAGGTTCTCCTCACTAACACACTGCGCTGGCTTGTAGGTTCGGCAAAAGTGGATTTATCTTCATGTTTGCTTGTAAACCTGTGTGCAGCAGCACTATGGAGGAGCTTACCGCGCTGTTTAAGTAAATTACACCGTGCGTCTATACTGACATTATTGGCCGCACGAGTCAAACCGTGTTGCCGCTAAGTTGCATTTTCATGACCGCTTATATCGTGGAGAGCCGCGCCCGAAGTGAACCGCGACTCGCCGCCAAGCGCGCTGCAGTTATGTGGCGCTGACCACGGCTCCGATCCTCCTGTCTGTCCCCCTCCAACAAGCGAGTGTTGTTATACTGAGCTGGTGTGTGCAGGAGAGCAGAGAGAAAGACGTTATTAAAAGTCTCTTTGTGTTCAGCTCTCCGTATTTTTAAATCTTCACACTGAATATTCACGTTTTTAAATGTAGTTTCTCTCCTCTGTCGGTGTTTTTCATTGTCAGGTGTCTGTTTTATTACACACAGACTGTCGGTCTGTGCTCGCTCACGGTTGCGCTCATGAAGCGCGTGCTGCTCATGAAGCGCGTGCTGCTCATCTAGTGGGAGGGGCTGAGGACACAGAAAACGACACCTAACTCAGATGAGACCATACAGTCTATGGATGAGACTGAAGCCCTAACCTTTCGTTCGCCCCCTGGTGATCGGCTGACTACTGGTTGAGAAAGTGCTTGATTTGATGTGCAGCAGAGCCCGCATTTTAAATGTTAATATCGCCGGCGATCATGCTCATTTAATCGTGGCGGCCAAAATCGTGATCGTGATTAAAATTCGATTAATTGTGCAGCCCTACCCAGAGGTTGACGATGTGTAAACCAGCAGCGTTCAGATGAAGCTGAGGGCGGAGCTTCTTTTCGCCCCACCAGGCTCCTTCTCTTGTATTGAGACGATCGAACTGCGCATGTACAACTTATAATGAGAGTAAATGGACGAAAAAATTGCGCCCCAAGCCGGAAACACGTGACCTATCTGTAACTTTAGACATCGTAAAACATTTTTAACAACACATTTAAGTGCAGATTTTACATTTTACTCACTAACTACACAATACTGATGTTGCTCATTTAAAGAAATATACAGAATATATTTTAAAGTAATGAAGTCTTCTTCACTGAAGTTTTAGGATGTGGGGAGAGGTGGAGCGACGTAGTGCCCTCTATTGACCACTGCCACTGAGATGGAACAAAGAGGTTTAAAGGAGGGAGGACAGTACTGGGAGCACTGGGCTGTCAGCTGTGACTGATGTGGTCAACAGTGGTCATGGGTCAGTTAGGAGGGCCCCCAGAGCAGAATTCAGCTGAGGATCCCGGGACCAGCTCTGTTTATGACCAAATACCTGCAGAACTACAGACAATCCCATCAGCCTCAGCTGGACTCAGTGTTTACTGATAATTAGCTGATAGCATGCTAACATGCTAAAGTAACCTGTTTATTCCACTGAGCACAACACATCTGCACCACAGTTTGATCTGTCCTCCACACGGCTGCAGCCTCCACCAGCAGTGCTCCAGTGTTTTATAAAGTTATCAGAGCCTAAAACATCATCAGGACTCTGAAAGTGCTGCCATATTAATACTTTTACCAGTATCTTTAGAAATCATGTCAAATATCTATTCCAAAAAAAACAAAAACAAAAAAAAAGAAGAAGATAATTTAGGACTGGTACATGTATTAGAGTGTCTTGGGACTGTTTGCAGCAGGAAAATAGTTTCTGACATTTCTTACCTAGATCCCTACTGAGTTTTAAGAGAGTTCAGATTTTTCATATTTTCTCTCATTAATAATCAAAATGTCATCTATATGAAGGTGCAGATTTGTATATTTGATATTTTATTTTGTCCTTGCACACTTTAATCATCAGCCAGATTTATTTTATTTTTTATTTATACTGTTGATGGTGACATGTTTGGTGTTTGATTCATTTCTAAAAAGAAAGCTATCTTTTTTACATCTGAAAGTAACAGTGGGTTGTGTTGCTGAGGTCTGTAAACTTCAGATTCAGCTTCAGATTATCAGCAGCATGATCAGAAATTACCATGACAGTCACATTCCTGAACCAATGGAAGAAGACACGTATCCATTAAAATATAATCAGTTCATGAAAATGTTTTGTGAACAGATGAAAAGTAGGAATAGATGACAGCAGTCAGATTAAAATGCATCAAACATCAGTCACACCACAGATATCAGGAACCTGCTGCAGTAAAGCTGCAGTCTAAACCGGGGGCCGACACACAACTCATATCTCCACTGAATATTAAATAATTATGATTTAAATCAGGTAGTCAGGAGAGATGAGTGATGAAAGCAGAGTCGTTCCATTAAGGGACTCAAACACCAGCTAAGATAACTGTGATGTTGTATAATAAAGACTGATCAGTTCATAGTGTCTGTAAGAGAGAGGAGATGAACTCTTGTTTACTAATAACAGCTGAGACTGAGACTTCACCAACCATCAGGTACATAAACACCCTGACACTAACATCAGCACCACAGTTACACAGACAGGCTGATTTAAGATGATCAGTCAGAACAAAAACACTCAGAAATAATATGATATAATATGAGAGGTACAGTAGTTATTAACACACAACACTTCATTGTTTTGTAACATCTTGTGTGATAAACTTCTGAGCTTCTGAGGAGTTAAAAATTCTCCATCTCTTCCATGGTGATTTCTATTTCTACCACCTCATTTTAACAGCAGTTTTAAAGTTACAGACTTCTGTTTTGGTTCTTGTATCTTTAACCTGATGAAAGACATTTAACTTTCTGAATCTGATCAATCTGCTCACAGTGGTGACAGCAGCTCATCCTTGTTTGTGGTGCTGTCAAGTCACCTGAGAGACTCGAGACAGAGACACCATGTGTGTCTCAACAGGTCTGTTTGTGTCAGTGTTACAACCTTTAGGGTTTCTAGGAAAAATAAACAGTAGAGTTGGACTGTAAACGTCCACAAAGAAAAAATCAATAATTTAATAGTTAAATAAGATCAACAAACACATGAGGACACAAAACAATTAAATGATTTTAAAATGATGATTCTGAAAACAACTTCCTGAATATCACTTTAAAAGGATGAAAATAAAGTATTTAGAGACAGAAGTGAGAGACGTGTTTGTCTTTACCTCGTTCTTTAGGGAAGTCCTTGAAGGCTTTAAGAGAGTTTTTCAGGTTGTGTTTGCAGACCTCTTGATCAGCCTCAGCTTGGTCATAATGTCCTTGGAAGGTCATATCATCTACAAAGCTGGGCAGAGCCTTCACTCCTTTCTTGTTGATGAAGTCTGCGTACCACATCTCTTCACCATCCAGACCGAACATTTTCTCTCCATCAGACTCTGAACAGCCACTGATACTGAGATCCCCATGAAGAACTGAAGACAAACAAACAGATTCAGCTGCTGAAACACTGACTGACTGTCTGTCTCTCTGTCTGTCTGACTGTCTGTCTGTCTGTCTGTCTGTCTCTCTGTCTGTCTGACTGTCTGTCTGTCTGTCTGTCTGTCTGTCTGTCTCCCTGTCTGTCTCCCTGTCTCCCTGTCTGTCTCCCTGTCTGTCTGTCTGTCTGTCTGTCTGTCTGTCTGTCTGTCTGTCTGTCTGTCTGTCTGTCTGTCTGTCTGTCTGTCTGTCTGTCTGTCTGTCTGTCTGTCTGTCTGTCTGTCTGTCTGTCTCTCTGTCTGCCTGTCTGTCTGTCTGACTGACTGTCTGTGTTGAAGTTTAAATAAGACAGAAACTTACTCTCAGCTGAGACACAGAGGACACAGGAGAGGACCAGGACCATCTTCATCATCATCTTCATCTTCATCTTCTCTCTGTGGACCTGACCCAGTATGAAGTTTGAACCAGTATGAACCAGTATGAACCAGTATGAACCAGTATAAAGTATGTAGTCTGAAGTGTGACCCAGTGTGAAGTGTGAGGAGGACTGAGAGAAACTCCAGCAGCAGCTGAACTCTTACACACACAGCAGCCAATCAGAGAGCAGAGAGAACATGATGTCATCAGTGTCCAGGTAGAGACTCGCTGCTGCTGCTGAACTGAGATACACAGACAACCTGATCAATAATCAATAACATCTTCATACTGACTTTTCTAAATAAAGGTTGTTGTTAAATAATTAAAAACTGGAACTTTTTTTTAGATATCGAGAGATTTTCAAAATAAAGTGTTTAAACTCAGATTGTTGTGGAGTTTAAAAAAACTTTTCCTGCAGTTTAATCTAAAACATTTTCTATCAGACGAGACGATTCTGAAACACAAAGACACTTTTTATTATTTATGAATAATTTATAATCAATAAATCTGAGAACTTAAATTCAAATGTTTTCAGTTTTTATCTCAAAACAAACATCAACATATTTCAATTTAAAAATCTGTACAGTTACAGTCAGACAAGGTTGATCAACTTCCCACTGATGGAAAGTAACTGAGTACATTTACTCAGTTACTGTAGTGTGAGAAGTTTTGTCTCTTTATTCTTCTGTGATTGGTTGCAGTTACTGAGTGTGTGTTAGAATCACTTCAACTGATCAACAACAACAAACTACTGATCACATATTAATACAGACTAATCAATAATAACATGCTGTGTGATCAGTACTTTGACTTCTTGTCAGACTGCAGGAGTTTTCATAGTAATGGAGTATTTTGACAGATTGGGATTACTTCAGTACTTCTGCAGTTTTAAACTTCATGATGGTCAGAAGATAATTTTAAACAAATGACTGGTGATGATGATGGTGATGAAGAGTGAAAATAATGTGACAGCTTTCAGTCTGAACTTTATTCTGAAAGGTTCTGTTGTTTCCACAGTTTGGATAAAAAGTTTCATCAGGTTTTCAGTTTGTTTTGTCTCCATGAGGAGAAACGAGGAGAGAAGATGTTTGAAATCATCTGATCCTCACTCAGGTTCTAACAGAGAAACGACAGAACCACAGTTACATCAGTCAGTTCAGTCACTTCATTATTTCAATTCTTTGGTTCCCAACCTGGGGTCTGGGCCCCCTTAGAGGGTCACCATAATTCACAGCAGGTCTCCCAGACTTTGTCTGTTCTGAGGTCAAAATCAGATTCACACGTCGACTAAAATCACAGTTTCGGGGTTTATAAAACTTTACTGAAGTCAAACTGAAGCTCTTTTAAAACATTCTTTAAATGCATTTTTTCCAGTTGTGGTAAATAACATATTTATAAACAAAATGATTATTTCAAGATATAAAACATCTTTCTGTTCAAATGTTCATTTTTTACTTGTTTTTTCTTGTTAAGTTTAATTTAAAGTTTCCTTATCCAATTAAAAAATAAATAAATAATGTAAATGAGGCATCAAAAGTGTGCAAACCTGATATCACCTGTAAACTACAAACTGATGTACTAACAGTGAACACTGAGGTTTGTGTCTTTAAACAGCTGCACTGTCCCTTTACTATATTTATATATATGTTTGTACCCAGAGTGTAAAATACTGTGAGGAGAAAATAAAAACTGGTTCATTCAGCACAGTTTTAAAATAATCTCTGGTGACCGTGTCTTTGTGCTGATTGGTCCAGCTGTGATCAGCTGTCTGCTGTTATTGATGAGGACACACTCTGATTTATTTCTCATGAGCTGTTTGTGGGATACTTTTATTTTTATTTTCAGTCAATAATCATTAACACAGATTAACACCAGTATTAAACATTAATTTATCAAAGCTAAATGAAACTGAATATTCACATGAACTCTGACCTTTATCATGTCTTCAGATTTATGTATTTTCAACATCACATTTTTAACTGCTGCAGGTTGTGTCTCTCCCAGTGTCCTCCTCTCCTCTCCTCCTCCTCTCCATCAGTCCCCGGCTGCTCCGCTGAGGGACAGTTTGGACTGAGAGACCTCATCTCTGTCTGTCCCCGTCTTCAGTCCCTCTTATCAGGACATAATGTCCATTATCAGACCAGATACAGGCTGAGCAGCTGACTGATGTGATGTCCCGAGTGTCCCAGGCCACAGAGGACACAGCTCACACCTCCTGAGCAATAACTGTTTGTTTATTTATTTGTTTGTTTATGTAAGAAAGTAAAGGAAGTTTAGTTATAAGTCTTTTTTTTCTTTTGTTCTTCACCTTTTTATCACCATCTTCTCTTCATTTCATCTTTTTTTCTTCTGTAGCTCATCAACATGTTTCTTTGTCTCGTCCTCTCACATCATCATAGGATCAGATTTTATTTTATGCTGCAGTCGTTCTGTTTTCTGTCCAAACTCACCATGAATGAAACCTGTAAAACACCATTTTAAATTAAAATCCTGTCTCTCTACAGAGTTTGTACCTGATGTCATTTAATTATTCTCAGCTGAACAAAAGTCCAACATGTCAGAATAAAGTCTTTATTAGTGATCTTTAGTAAATCAGGTCCTCTGGCTTTAAATCAGGAGCAAAATGAAAATATGAACTAAAATCTGGAGGATGAAGCTGTTTATTAAAATAAGGAACCAGGTGGAGAACGTGGAACACCACAGATACTGGAGACTGACACTGTTTGTGTGTCTGTAGCAGTTCAGGTAAATAAATCCTGATCAATCAGATTTGTGAGTAAAAATCAGTTTGAGGCTCATTGATCTTTTATCTGTTTGACTCTGACTGAGGCTCTGAAATATTAAAATATGCTGTAAAAGTGTCGTCACTTTTGTCTTGGATTGTGTGATATTAGTGTTTATTTAATTTCAGTGTGCAATAATCAATACTTTGATCAGGAGTCTGTCCTCAGACCAGCAGGATCAATGTTGTCTCTGTGTTCTGTCCTCTTCTTATTTTTACTGACATGTTTTTATTTTTCTTTGATGTTTCTGTCTCATTTTTATCATGTCACTTTGTGTTTTAATTTTATTTCTATTTATCTTAATTTTGTCTTGTTTCTGTTTGTCCTCATTCTGTTGTCTTTGTGTTGTCATGTTGCCTCCTTATTATTATTGTTATTATTATTATTATTGTTATTATTATTATTATTATTATTATTATTATTATTATTATTATTATTATAGCAGCCTGCAGTGTCACACACGTCTGTTTTAACCCATTCATGTCCTCAAAGCTCCCAGTTCACTGATGTTCTTTACTTTCTGCTTTCTTTAAATCCCACATAATATTTCAACATGAATCCAGGAACTTAGACGGACATTAAAGGTCTCTCCTAGAACATTCCTGAGCGTACATCAGATCTCAGACCTCAGAGGAAATCATGTTTGAAGGTCATGACAGATTTATAGATCACAGGTGGAGCTTCTCAGAACCTGTTTGTTCTGCTCAGTGTTTATGAATCAAACTCATTAGCACATTAGAAACAATCTGAAGTTCACATATAAGAAACATTTTTACATGTTGGTTTCTTTCTTTCTTTCTTTTTTTCTTTCTTTCTTTCTTTCTCTGACTTTGCAGCAGTTTGCTGGTTTCACAGAAGAAGAAAAGAAACACAGACAGTTTCCTTCTTCTCTGTCGTCTGTGAAAACAGGTTTGTCTGTTTGTTTGTGTGACTTTCAGGTTCCTCATTCTCTGTTCACCACTAAAACCAGTCTGACCACACGATGCCTTCAAGTGTCTCTGAAAAACCTCCGAGACTCAGTACCAGCTCAAACAGTTCACATGAGGTGACTGAGTTTTCCTGCAGCACCTGAACACAACAGCAGCTCTGAGGACAGTCCCAGCTCTTTGCTTTCACTTCCTCATCAGCAGCCAATCAGAAACAGAGCTGCTGATGACTCATCAGTCACCAGCAGGAGCAGGTTGATGTTGAGAGAGGAGGAGGTCAGACGCCCCCTACAGGAGGAGTTCAGGAGGTGACCTTTGACCCCTGCAGAGTGTGTTCTCATGTTCTTATCAAACCATCAGTCAGAGGACATTAACCCTTAATGACGTCCAACATAAAGGACAAACACACAAAACTGTGTGAAATACAACTGCTTCAACAGACAGAACAGACAGAACAGACACAAGAGACACAAGAGACACAAGAGACAGAACAGACACAACAGACAGAACAGACACAACAGACAGAACAGACACAACAGACACAAGAGACAGAACAGACAGAACAGACACAACAGACACAAGAGACAGAACAGACAGAACAGACTGCTCAGTAACATGAAGCAGTTCTCAACACAAACTGTCACTGACACAAAGTTTAATTTATTGAACTCTCAGCCCAGAGAGCATGATGGGAAATGAGGCCATATTTTACACAGGACGTCCCAGAGGACTCTTCTGAAGCAGTGGTGGACAGGAGGACACTGTGTCCATCATGGAGAACTCTGACCATCCTGTCCACCATCAGAGGAGACAGACGTCCTCTCTGTCTTTACTGCAGGAGAAGTAAAAGTAGAAGAACTGATTCAACTTGTTTACTGCAGTAACAGTGAGAAATGTTACATCATTTTTGTATCTTTATGTCTGTTTTGTTTTGTTATATTTTTATTTATTTATTTAATTTATTATGTTTACAGTTTTGTCTCCGTCTCGTCCCGTCTGTCCTGTGTGATAAACTCTGATGGATCCTCCACTGAATCCTCTTTTCTTTGTCTTATTGTTTCATTCAGGTTGAATCAGTCTTCATGTCACAATGATGCAAAATATCAATAATCAATAATTCACCTCAGAGTCATTAAAACTAAAGTAACGAGTCTGTTTATAAATGTGAGGAGGAGAAAGTTCAGATATTTGAGATCAGATGAAGAAAAATAAAAACTCAAGTAAAGTACAGATACCTGAGAACTCTACTTAAAGGGATAGTTCACACAAAAAAGAAAATTAAAAAAAACAACAGAATAAAAACATAAAACTCCTCCATGTTGCTCGTCTGCTGTAATCCAAGTCTCCTAAAGCCCCGACATGCTGTTTGCACACTGTCACACCACACACACAGTTCAGACAGTGTGCATGTGAACGTGGCTCCAAGCTGAAGATCTACAGTGAAGATTCAGGATAAAAACATGGTGTGAATCATTGGTTCCCAACCTGAGGTCTGGGTCCCTCTACGAGGGGCAGCAAAAATCATAGGCGACATCTTTGAGTCAACTTGAACAACAGCAGACGAGCAGGATGTAGGGTTTTATGTTTTCTTTTGTATGTGGTTATTTTGCTCATGTAATTACCTTTTCATTTATAAAAACATCTGAAGCTCCATGCATGTGTATCTATACACATCAAAGTAAACCTGCAGACTGGACAGAAAAACTGGCTGCTAGTTTGCTGCTGACGCTCGGAAATACAACACAGCAACAAGACTGAAGTGAAGCTGCAGGAGACAACAGGTGTGTGTGTGTGTGTGTGTGCGTGCGTGCGTGTGTGTGTGTGTGTGTGTGTGTGTGTGTGTGTGTGTGTGTGT
>JAJHUR010084580.1:18176-32560 GCA_027495735.1 Lutjanus campechanus
AACAAACTGTGTTTACTGACGACGGTTTTCCAAAGTGTTCCTGAGCCCATGTAGTCTCCTTTATACAATGATGTGGGTTTTTAATGCAGTGCTGCCTGAGGGGTCAAAGGTCACAGACACTCAGTGTTGGTTTTCTCTGGATTCTCTGAATCTTTTCATGATATTATGGATTGTAGATGGTGAAATCTATAAATTCCTGCAGGTTTTGTGTTGACAAACGTTTCCAGGTCGCCCCTTTAATACCCAATCATGATCCTGTCACCTGTTACTGACTCACCTGTTCACCTGTGGAAGGTTATAAACAGATGTTTTAGGAATGTTCCACACCTTTCCGTCTGTTGTCGCTCCTGAAACAACAGACTGAATATTTACAAAAAACAATCAAGTTTATCAGTTTGAACATTAAATATCTTTGATATCTTTGCGCTGGATTTAAGTGGTGGAAAAGTTGTTGTACATCAGTTACACAACATCCCAATGTTTTTGGAATCAGCATGTTATGAGCATGACTGTTGTGTTGCCATGACAACATGTAACTGATCAAATCAAATTAAATAGAACAAAGTGAACATTAAACATCTTAAATATCTTGTTCTGTAAACGTGAACCTAAATTACATTCAAATGAATGAATTAGCAGTACAGGTGAGCTGGCTCCGCCTCCTCCTGTGTGTACAGGTGAGCTCAGTGAGTGTTGATGAGCAGACAGGTGAGCTGCAGAGGACGAGTCATCCTGGTCATGAAGTCTCGTTCTCCTCGACTGAACCTCTTCATCTCTGAAACAAACAACATGAACCTGAATCAACATGGCCGCCGGTCTGCAGGTGAGGTTCTCTGTAGGAGAACGATTAATGTTCTTCAAGATAATCAGATGATTTATTGATCTGATCAGACACAAAAGATTAAAACACACATCCTTCAACCTGAACAGAAACAAACTAATCAGATCCATCGTCACTGACACACAAACATGAGACAATACGGAGGTTACCCTGAAATACTGATCAATTATTGATCATATATTGATTACCTTCTGGTCTGTGGTTGATGTGTTTCCTGCAGGTGAGAGAGAGCTGACGACACACAACGTCACTGCTGCACACACACACCAGGTAGTGAAGAAGGGGGTCATCAGAGTCACACACCTGAGAGACAAAAAGGTAAACACACCTGAGACAGACACACACAGGTAAACACACCTGAAACACACCTGAGACAGACACACACAGGTAAACACACCTGAGACAAACACACACACACCTGACACAGACACACACAGGTAAACACACCTGAGACAAACACACACACACCTGACACAGACACACACAGGTAAACACACCTGAGACAAACACACACACACCTGACACAGACACACACAGGTAAACACACCTGAGACAAACACACACACACCTGAGACAGACACACACAGGTAAACACACCTGAGACAGACACACACAGGTAAACACACCTGAGACAGACACACACAGGTAAACACACCTGAGACAGGTAAAGATACAAAGACACTGTAATTGGTTGACCAGCAGCTGCTGTGATGTCAAACAGGAAGTGGTACTGACCAGGCTCCGCCCCCGAGGGTAGACCCTGATGTGACCTCTGACCCTGAGCGCTCTCTGAAGCCCCTCCCACTGAGAATCAGCCAATCCCAGCAGAGGACGAACCAGAGCACCTGAGAACCAGACGTGAGCCTCACCTGTCCCGTCATCAATCACCACCCTGATCAATACACACAGATCAATAGTGTTAAAGCAGTGTTAGCTTAGCATAATGAGCTAATGTTAATGTTAACTTGTGTCAAACTTCTACAGATCATCAGACAGTGAAGAAGCAGCAGGTCAGTGAACACATCAGAACACAGAACGATGAGAAAAGGTTCAATTCAACAAACGTCAAACATGTTTGATTGATTATTAGCTTTATTAGCTTTATTAGCTTTATTAGCTGTTAGCATTAATGTTCAGGCCAGGTGACAGAGTGAGTTCACTTGATTATCATCTCTGGTTTATTCTGGACTGAGAGGAGATGAACATTTAAAATAAACATTTTACTGATGAAATAAATCTTAATAAATCCATAATAGTCTTAAGATCTTAAATTGAACTTGTTGAACCTGCAGAGACCCTGAGCTGCTACACAGAGGAGAAGTTACAGTGATCTGGTCCTGATGGAGTGACGGAGGGAATCAGAGTCTCTGTGACAGAGAGGACAGAGAGGACGGAGGGGACAGAGAGGACAGAGGGGACAGAGAGGACAGAGGGGACAGAGAGGACAGAGAGGACAGAGGGGACAGAGGGGACAGAGAGGACAGAGAGGACAGAGGGGACAGAGAGGACAGAGGGGACAGAGACGACAGAGAGGACAGAGGGGACAGAGAGGACAGAGGGGACAGAGAGGACGGAGGGGACAGAGGGGACGGAGGGGAAAGAGGGGACGGAGAGGACAGAGGACGTAGGGGACGGAGAGGACGGAGGGGACAGAGAGGACAGAGGGGACAGAGGGGACAGAGGGGACAGAGAGGACGGAGAGGACAGAGGGGACAGAGGGGACAGAGAGGACAGAGGGGACAGAGAGGACAGAGAGGACGGAGGGGACAGAGAGGACAGAGAGGACAGAGAGGACAGAGGGGACAGAGAGGACAGAGGGGACAGAGACGACGGAGAGGACAGAGGGGACAGAGAGGACAGAGACGACAGAGGGGACAGAGAGGACAGAGAGGACAGAGAGGACAGAGGGGACAGAGAGGACAGAGAGGACAGAGGGGACAGAGAGGACAGAGGGGACAGAGACGACGGAGAGGACAGAGGGGACAGAGAGGACAGAGAGGACAGAGGGGACAGAGAGGACAGAGGGGACAGAGGGGACAGAGAGGACAGAGAGGACGAAGAGGACAGAGAGGACAGAGTCTTACTTTGCTTTGGACTGAAAGACTGGAGACGTGGACTGGCACTGAGGACTGGAACAAGACTGAGAGACAGAGAGACATCAGTCAGTCAAAGTGATCAGAACATATTGATGATTGATCAGAACCTGCAGAGACCAGAACTGTCAAACTGATGAAACATCGAACACCACAGACACAGACTCCTCCTCCTCCTCTTATCAGAAATCATGAGCTGAAGAAAATCCTCAGACTCTCTCATGTAGGATCTACTTTCTCTCAGCAGTAGAATCTACTGGATCTACTTTGTCTCAGCAGTAGAATCTACTGGATCTACTTTGTCTCTCGTAGAAATGTTGTGGACCTGTTCAAAGTTCTGTTGAGTGAGTTTGAAGGTTCTGGAGGATCTTTAAGAGGAGGTGACTCCTCTGTCGGCCTCTCTGCTCTTTTTACTTTTGTTGTTTTGGTTGTAATCATTTATTAACTGGAGATTTCTGTAAATATCTTGTTTTTCCACTTAAGTTGTTCTGATGTTATACTTTTATAATCCATAATCTAAATCTATCATCCAGTTTATTTGTTGTAAAATCAGACTCACACACTCACATTACTGCTTCATGAAACTCTCAAACTGAGCTTCACTCTGTCAGGTTTTTATCTGACAGTACAGCCTGTATATGAACATCAGATATTATTTCTATTGTTCCTCATGAGAACATTATAACACCTGCTCAGTACTGATCTGATCTGATATATAATCATGTTTCAGATGTGAATCCAGCCTCTGTCTTCTGATTGTAGCTGTAAAGTTTTATATTGTACTCGAGGTCGTCTCTCCTCACAGACGGATCTCAGCATCGTTCTGTCCTGTTCTGTTCTGTGTGATGACTCTGAGAACCTGTAGAACACTGACTTCATCTGTTTAAACTTAAAAACAGAGAGATTCCACCTCACAAGGTCGTCTTTGATGTTACAGTGCAGAAGTCAGTTTTTCTCAAATATTCTTCAGATGTTTCAGACAAAATCACACTCAGATATTTAAGAGTTTCAACTGAAATATTTTCTTTAGTTTATCAGACAAACTGAACTTGTAGATCAGAGTCTCAGTTTGATCTGTAGTCACTTCATCACTTCTGGTGGAGATATTTCAGATTTTCTTTAAATATAAAGGTGCATCATCTGCATAGAATTCTGCTTCATGTTCTATTTATTTTATTTTAACAGCACCAACTCTGAAGTTCTGTCTGATATGTTGGATTAATGGTTCTAGGAAGAGAACAAAGAGGAGTGAGACCAGACAGCTGTCTCACTCCTCTGTCTGAAGGGTTTGGATAAGTGACTATTAAGTTTGGTTCCTGCTGTCAGGCTATTATAGATTGGTTTAATATTGATTATTAAAACCAGACGGATTTCAGACTTTGTGGAGACATTATCAGCTGACTGACTGTGGAGTTTTGTGTCATCTGGTCTCATTAAGTCAGACGTCTCTACAGCTGATTTCTACAAAACTCACAACACAATAAATCTACATGAATAAACAGCTGCGAGGAGAAACATGGAGGTTTGATTCTGGAGTGAACTGTCACTTTATGGTGGAACCAGAGGAACGTCTCATCTATTTTATTTAACTTCTATTGAAAGAGAACGTAGTGAAGGAGAACGTGGTGAAGCAGAACGTAGTGAAGTAGAACGTAGTCCACACCTGTCCGTAGAGACCACCACACTGCGAGCAGCTCCACTGCAGCTGCAGGAACAGGAAACACACCACGTGACCTCTGACCTGACCCACAATGCACCTCTGCTCCGTGCTCCCTGCCCACACACCCAGGTGCATCATGGGAGCAGGAGGAGGCCGAGCAGAGCTGAAACAGGAAATACAAATCATCAATCAATAATCAACGCAAAGGAATCAATCAATGGATGACTCATGTTACTGCAACAATCAATCAAAAGAGAACGAGCTGCAGATCTTCAGATAATCAATCAATCAATCAGTGTTTTCAGTCAAACATGGTCTGGTTGCAGCGTCATCAGTGTGACCACAGGTCAGACAGGAAGTGAAGACGCTCAGAGGTTTTGGACTGTTGGACAAACTTTAATAAAAACTGTCTGAGGACAGAATTAAACCCACTGCAGAGTCATGTGACGCAGGACTGGATGCTGATTGGATCATTTCACATTAAAGAAAAAGGACAGGTGATCTCAGGTGTCAGAGGGTTTTTCTGTTCAGTGTAAAAGGAGCTTCTGATCAATGGATTCATTGATTGATCATAGAAATAATCAGCAGATTGATTGTAAAGTTACCTCGTATCTCCCAGTGAGATGATGGTTATTGAGCTGACAGGTAGATAACTGCAGTACACACTTCCTGTCCTGAAACACACACACGCACACACACACACACACACACACACACACACACCCACAGGTGATTAACATCAGCATGTTAAATCTGTGGTGGTCAACATTTTATTGTTAACAATGATCAATAATCCATAATAACCAATCAGAATATTGTACATCAGATGTTCTGAGACAGAACCAGACTTCTGCTCCTTTAGAGAATCTGACCCGTGATGGTAGATTTAAACCAATCACAGGTCATCTCAGAGACCGGGCGTTCCTATTGGCTGTTCTTAATTTTCAAAATAAAAGACTCTGTTCAGACTACAGAAACTATTTAACTCTGCAGCGTCCTGACGCAGGCGGAGTCACAAACATCAGAGAAAAATGACTCCGTCAACAAAACCAGGCAGCCAGACTGCTGCTGGGACAGGACGCTGCGTGAGAGACGGGTCAGAACCACAGCACACATGACGCCCCCTGGAGTCAGAGGTCACCTGGAACGTTTCCTCTGGAAACCTGACAGCAGCAGCGTGTTGCCAGGCAACAGCCCAGGAGGGTAGGGTGTGTGGCTCAGGTCCAGGTACACCTGGAGGCTCCTCCCAGTTTGGTCGCACACTGTGAGACGCACACCTACACACACACACACACACACACACACACACACACACACACACACACACCTGTCTCTTGTTTAATACTCTGCTCCTTCGTTCTTTGGTCCAACATGTTTCTGTGTTTATGAACATCGAACCTTTCAAACCTGAGGAACGTTCTCAATGTTCCTGCAGAACATGTGTGTGTGTGTACCTGTGTGTGTGTGTGTACCTGTGTGTGTGTCTCCAGAGTCACTCGTCTTGTTGTTCAGACTGATCCTGTCAGACACCAGAGCCTGAAAACACACCAGCTCACTCCTGAACACACACACACACACACACACACACACACACACACACACACACACACGATTAAACGATCTCAGATTAGATGAAAGATTTTCATTCATGAAGGATCAATCACATAAAACATGAAATCAATAATCAGTTCACCTGCAGTCCAACACCTCAGAGACAGACAGGACTGTAGGAGACACAGCCTGACCACAGAGACACAGACACAGACAGAGACAGACAGTTATTTCATGATGTACATCAGTTTTAATTCCCCCAAATATCAACACTACAGAAGATGTGAGTGTCTGTAGGTGTGTGTTACCTGTCTGTAGATGTGTGTGTGTTACCTGTCTGTAGGTGTGTGTTACCTGTCTGTAGGTGTGCAGCAGCAGTGGGCGTGTCAGAGTGTGTAACCTCCAATCAGATCGGACCTTAAGTGTGGAGTCAGTGTGGAGTTCCACCCCACTCCGACCAGAAACACCACAGCCAATCAAAACGCTGGGATCCTGGTGGACAGACACACACAGACCAATCAGCTGTCAGGATTCTGTCGTCTGATACGTGCTTGTTGTGTTTCTGTCAGTTAAACCTGACAGATTCACCTGTTAGCTCCGCCCACATCAGGCTACATAAAACACAGCCATCCAGTCAACACTGATGGAGGATGTGATGTCACAGCTGCACTGTAGCTGATAAATAATATAATAATCAATAAATATTCAGTCTGTGTTTGTAAAGACTTTGTTAATAATATATTGTGTTAAACATCACATGTGATTATCACTGATGGGAAATAACTTCAATACCATCATTAACTTTTTATGTTCTCATGTTTCATATAAAGGCACATTTCTTAATTCAACCTCATATTATAAATTGTTTCTAAATGACATTAAATGTGATTTTGAGTCTCAAGTCAAATTTATAACAAATAAAATCTGTCAGCAGTTAAAATCTACTCTGAGATGTTTGTGTGAAGAAGTTTGTACGAAGAAGTCTGCCACCAAAATATTAATATTATTATTCCTCCTATATATTTACATTATTAGTATTTATATTACATTTTGATGCAGGTATTACTTTTCTTATATTATTAAATGTTATATTTTATTATAAAGTCTGGTGATGAACCTGTAACAGAAGCTGCTTGAGTTCATTGACTGTTAAGATGGAGACACCTGCTGGACGACTGTTAGTACAACAACTGAGATCACTGATCAATAATATATATCCACATATCTACTGGATATAATATTTATATTTTAAACTTGTTTAATGTTTTCTTAGTCTTTATCAGATCATGTGAAAAAAATCATGACAATCTGATCCATCAGCATGTTTCTCTGTGGACTGCTGTCCAGCCCTGACACACACACACACACACACACACACACACACACACACACACGCACACATGCACACACAGATTATGATTTAATCTACATTTAAAATCATTTTTAAAGGTGAGGTGTGTTTACCTGTGTGTTAGCAGCGATGAGTCTGTAGAAAGATCCAGGCTGGAGGAGAGGAAACCAGCGAGCTGACACACCTGAGAACACCAGCACCACCTGCACAGGTAACACAAACAGGTAACACACAGGTAACACACAGGTAACACAAACAGGTAACACAGGAGTAACCACACAGGAGCAACACAGAAATGTCCACCACTGAGGCGGAGAAATGCTGTTTATACGTCATCAATATGTGAAGTTTTAATGTTTTTTCAGGGGAAAGATTAACCATGAGACATGTGGTCAGTTTATCCAGATTCTCTCTGCTGCTGATGACAGACAGAGTTGTTCAGTGTTCAGCAGTAGTTGTTGTTTGTTGTAGTTAAAAACAAGTTGTTGTTCTTCTTTTTCTTCCTTCTGATCTCGAGTGGTGACCAGTGTTACGGTGCATTACTGCCACCTGCTGTGTCAGAGTGTGAAGTGCGAAACTGTGTGAAACCAGAGGTGTGTACAGTTCTGTAATGACTCGGTTCTCTAGTCTGTAGAAAATAAAACTGGTTCTTCTGAAGTTGAACCAACTGTGAACTGGCACTAACACCAGAACAGAACTTGGGGTCTTGCTGGTTGTAAAGGGGTAAAGGTGGATCTCATCCACACCGGCACCATGCCTCAGAGGAACCTTTATTATCTACCTCAGAGACCTCTGCAGGGACATGGACATGAAGTCCTCCCCCGAGTCTTCAGACTCTTCCTCCTCAGAGGATGTGTTGGTCGGGTTCAGGAGTTCCTCAAAGTTCTCCCTCCACCACCTGACAGGATCCTCAGTCCAGGTCAGCAGTTCTCTGCCCGGCTGAAACACAGTCTGACCTGTTCAGAGGTTTACTAGAACTTCCCTGAGTGTTCTGGGTGGAGGAGGTTCCTGTTCTGTTTCTACAGGTTCTCTCTGTTCCTCCATGTTCCCTTGTCACTCTTGTTCTCTGTTACAGGTGCAGTAACACCACCACCTGTTACCTGAGGGAGAACAGACCTGGACAAGGTGTTCTCTACCCTGCAGCCCACTAGATGGCGCTCTGGCTGCATTATGGAATAGAACCTGAGAACACATGTAGCACACACAGGTGCATTATGGGATGTGTCGGTGTTGTATGTCTCACCTTGTCCTCCCTCTCTGTCTCCGTCTCCCTCTCTGTCATTGGTTCATTCTTCGGGTCCTGCCCCCAGCTGACCACCGGACCAATCACAGCAGCTCTGGCAGAGAAGCACAGTGGCAGCCCCACCTCCTCTTCTTTTAACCCCGCCCCCGTGTTCCTCCAGGCCACGCCCTCCTTCTGCTCCACTCTGATCACCACGGAGACGCAGGGCCAGGAGGCAGTCGTCGTGGTAACGGAGGAGGAGGAGGAGTCTTCTCTTCTTCTCTTCCTTGCTGTGCCTGACTCCTCCTCCTTTTGTTGCAGGTGTGTTACCATGGCAACAGATGGACTCAGGATGTGAACTTGGTCCAGAGAAAACTGCAGGTACACTCTGACACACACACACACACAAACACCCGTTAACCTGATCTGCAGGGTTCAGACTGTGAGCTGACCTCTGACCTGTGTGTGTGTGTGTGTGTGTGTGTGTGTACCTGCAGTGTTTGTGTGTGATGTACTTGTCCTGGTCCAGGTGTTGGTAGGAGGGGAAATCTGATTGGATGAACCTCTCTGTTACCATGGTGAAGTGCTGGACACACACCAGACAACCTGCACACACACACACACACACACACACACACACATTACCTGCAGGGTTCTGACTGTGAGCTGACCTCTGACCTCTGTGTGTGTGTGTGTGTGTGTGTGTGGTACCGATCCAGGCCGTGTTGAAGGCCGCCCTCTGACCTCCCTCCTCCTCGTCCTCGCTGGTTTCCGTGACGACACAGTTGACCGCTCCGGTCCTGTCTCTGAGCTGCAGTGTGTGTTCAGACGTCTGTGATGGAAGCTCCAACACTCCGACCAACAGCAGGGGGCGCTGCCTGTCAGACCACACACAGGACACACTGTCACACTGTCACCCTCCTTATTGATCTATGATCAGTTCATAAACACAGTTAATAACACATTATAATGTGGCTGTAAGCTGGTTGAGACGGGACAAACAGGACAAACTGCAACAACAACAAAATAAGGTTCCAGCTGTCGAGTGTTTGTGTGCAGCTGTAAACGTCCAACGAGACTCTCCAGGTCAAAGGACAGACATTACCTGAGTCTGTCTCCAGTCTGGACGTTGTTCTGGGGGTCAGAGGACAGAGTCCTGTAGGACCAGGACAATCCTGTGTTGATCTGAGATCTGGTCAGACTGGATCCACCAGGAGGCAGCAGAGACCTCAGAGACACTGAAGACCAGGACTCAGACTGGAGGGACTGACTGAGCTCTGAGACACTGATGTACTGATGGACAGCAGGGTCCACGCTGTACTGCAGAGACACAGAGGACACAGAGGACACTACTGCAGAGACACAGAGGACACAGAGGACACTACTGCAGAGACACAAGGAGACACTACTGCAGAGACACAGAGGACACGGAGGACACTACTGCAGAGACACAAGGAGACACTACTGCAGAGACACAAGGAGACACTACTGCAGAGACACAGAGGAGACAGAGGACACTACTGCAGAGACACAAGGAGACACTACTGCAGAGACACAGAGGAGACAGAGGACACTACTGCAGAGACACAGAGGACACAGAGGACACTACTGCAGAGACACAGAGGACACAGAGGACACTACTGCAGAGACACAGAGGACACTACTGCAGAGACACAGAGGACACAGAGGACACTACTGCAGAGACACAGAGGACACTACTGCAGAGACACAGAGGAGACCGAGGACACTACTGCAGAGACACAGAGGACACAGGGGACACTACTGCAGAGACACAGAGGACACGGAGGACACTACTGCAGTGACACAAGGAGACACTACTGCAGACACACAGAGGACACAGGGGACACTACTGCAGAGACACAGAGGACACGGAGGACACAACTGCAGAGACACAGAGGAGACAGAGGACACTACTGCAGACACACAGAGGACACTACTGCAGAGACACAGAGGAGACACGAGGACACTACTGCAGAGACACAGAGGAGACACAGAGGACACTACTGCAGAGACACAGAGGACACTACTGCAGAGACACAGAGGACACAGAGGACACAGAGGACAGCGCAGGGTCAGTTGTATCTACCTGTGTCAGAGGACAGGTGTGAGGCTCGTCCAACATCTCTGAGTAGATGTCCCTCCGTCCTCTTTGTCCTTGTCTCCGCACACACTCCATCAGCTTCCAGGACAACACACACACACACTGCTGCTGCTTCAACACACTGGGGACCAGACTGGAGACAAGAGAGACAGGTGATCAGACAGACAGGTGATTGGACAGGTGAACAGACAGACAGGTGATTGGACAGGTGATCAGGTACACCTGTCTCACCTGTGTGTGAGCTGTGAGCTCAAGTGACAGGTCCACAGGTACTCGGACACGCCCATGTTTTTCTCCAGCAGTAACCGTGGTAACACTCCGTCACCAGGACAGCTGGAGTCAGGTGACGACCCCCCCACCCTGCTGAAGGCGGTGACCCTGAGGCTGGAGCGCAGACAGGTGCAAAGCATGCTGGGAGGAAAGTCAGGACAGGGCCGGTACAGGAAGTGGACGTGATGGAGCTGCAGGGGGAACATTCAATAAAACTTTATTAAATATTCAAACAGAACTTTATCAGTCATCACTGACACAAACACGGAGAGAACAGCAGAACGTACAGATGATCACAAAGTAAAGGTGAGGTTCCACCATGAGCCTCTAGAACAGCTTCAGCCAGAGGTTCTCCATGTGTGTTGAACTCTAGTGGAGGGGTGGTGGTGGTGGAGAATCCTGAGAACACTCTGCTCCAAAATATCTCACTGGTGTTTAACCACCTACAGGACCCCTAAAATCACCTGAAGGTCCATTAGAACCTCATCAGTGACCACTAGAACCTCTGGAGGGACCACTAGAACCTCATCAGTGACCACTAGAACCTCTGGAGGGACCACTAGAACCTCATCAGTGACTACTAGAACCTCATCAGTGACCACTAGAACCTCCTGAATGACAATTAGAAACTACACAATGGCCATAAAAGGCTGTCAAAACTCCTGAAGTACTATATAATGTTACCTGTACAGTAACTCACCTGTACAGTGACTCACCTGTACTGTGACTCACCTGTACAGTGACTCACCTGTACAGTAACTCACCTGTACTGTGACTCACCTGTACAGTGACTCACCTGTACAGTAACTCACCTGTACAGTAACTCACCTGTACAGTGACTCACCTGTACTGTAACTCACCTGTACAGTAACTCACCTGTACAGTGACTCACCTGTACAGTGACTCACCTGTACAGTGACTCACCTGTACTGTGACTCACCTGTACAGTAACTCACCTGTACAGTGACTCACCTGTACAGTGACTCACCTGTACTGTAACTCACCTGTACTGTGACTCATCTGTACAGTAACTCACCTGTACTGTGACTCACCTGTAATGTGACTCACCTGTACTGTGACTCACCTCCACTGTGTCTCCTGGTCTTAGTTTCCTCCTCAGACTCGGCTGATAGGCCAGGCACAGGCCCACCTTCCTGTCCATCACATACAGCCCCGCCCCCTCACTCACCACCTCAGTCACAGTGCCCTATCAGAGGAGAGGGGCGGGGCCTTACCACACAGGTAACATTAACAGGTAACATTCTTACAGCCAATCAGAGCTCAGTGTTCTTTATGTTTTACCTGGTAACTGATGACTCTTGACCGTTTCATTCTGACAGCTGATTGGACCGTGTCTTGCTCAGGCTCCGCCTCCTCACAGACGTCATCATCAGCATGTGACATCATAGTGGGAGGGGGCGTGTCCAGGTGTGAGTCAGAGTTTGTGTCGTCTACAGGAGTGTGTGTGTAGTTTGTGTGTATTTCAGACTGGTCGGTCACACACAGGATGTTGTTTCCTCTCCAGCCTCGCAGGACACACACACGCAACGCCGTCACACACACACTCTGACCAACACACACACACCGAGTCCACCACAACCTGCTGCTGTCCTACAGACAGACAGACAGACAGACAGACAGAGAGGGAGACAGACAGACAGACGGAGAGAGAGACAGACAGACAGACAGACAGACAGACGGAGAGACAGACAGACAGACAGACAGACAGAGAGGGAGACAGACAGACAGACGGAGAGAGAGACAGACAGACAGACAGACAGACAGACGGAGAGACAGACAGACAGACAGACAGACAGAGAGGGAGACAGACAGACAGACGGAGAGAGAGACAGACAGACAGACAGACAGACAGACGGAGAGACAGACAGACAGACAGACAGACGGAGAGAGAGAGAGAGACAGGGAGAGAGACAGATGGACAGAGAGACAGACAGACAGACAGACAGACAGAGAGAGAGAGACAGACAATGAGCAAAATAACTAACATTTCATTTATTTAACACTTTGATTCTGTGAACACGTCTCTCATCTGTCCGGCGGTGAAGAAGAAACAACAACCAGAAAGTGACATCACACACAGAGACAGTCGTGGTTCTTACCTTGACGAGAACAGGTAGACTGTGAGAGTCGTCTATCAGCGAGAAGCAGAAGAAAGATGTTCCTGCTACAACCAGCAGAGGGCACACTGAGCCCACATGACCATAGACGGACACACGCTGTCCACGAGTCCTGAGAGACAGACAGAGAGACAGGCAGAGAGACAGACAGACAGAAAGACAGACAGTCTGTGATGCTTCATTCCTCCAGAAACCTGTCAGAGGTCAGAGGTCATGTGACCCACCTGTTGTGTAGTAAACCTGCAGCCTCTCTAACTCCAACTGCTCTGACAAGCCCCACCCCTCCTCCAGGATCAGCAGCCAATCCCTGCTCAGGACTGGGACACAGCAGAACAGGAGTACCAATCAGCTCCACGTGGCCTCCAGCCTGCTCAGCATCCTGCACCAGGGCATTGTGGGGGATGTAGTTCCAGTGAGGGAGGAAGACAGGATGATTCAGCCACAGGGGAGACGGAGACAGGACCTGGAGACAGACAGACAGACCTTGAACGCATCACGCTGCAGGTATTAAACCCTCAAACCCTGAACACATCGCGGCCTCAGACTCACCGCACACCTGACACTGCCGCGGGCGTCCATCAGTCTCCAGTCTCCCTCCCGCCCCTCTCTCAGACAGCCAATCAGAAGCAGGTTGACCCGTGGCAGAGCTCGGTGACCTGGCAGAGAAAGCTCCGCCTCCTTGTCCCATGCTCGCTGCTGATTGGTGCTCCAGGACAGGTTACTGACACAGGCCAGGTGTTGACGGGAGAGCAGCTCGGAGACAGAGACAGGCCTGAAGACAGAGGACAGGTTGACAGGAGGAGGGACAGGAGGAGGGACAGGAGGAGGGACAGGACGAGGGACAGGAGGAGAGACAGGAGGAGGGACAGGAGGAGAGACAGGAGGAGGGACAGGAGGAGAGACAGGAGGAGGGACAGGAGGAGGGACAGGACGAGGGACAGGAGGAGGGACAGGAGGAGGGACAGGACGAGGGACAGGACGAGGGACAGGACGAGGGACAGGACGAGGGACAGGAGGAGGGACAGGACGAGGGACAGGAGGAGAGACAGGACGAGGGACAGGACGAGGGACAGGACGAGAGACAGGAGGAGAGACAGGAGGAGGGACAGGAGGAGAGACAGGAGGAGGGACAGGAC
>JAJHUR010084581.1:0-11749 GCA_027495735.1 Lutjanus campechanus
CCAGCTTTCCTTTAAACTTTCCGATAAATTAGCTTGAAAAGCTTTTGGTCTTTTTAATTTTGAAAACAGTCTGTCCACAGCAGAGCAGCACAATTAATCTAAATTTTATCATAATCGCAATATGGCTTTCTGCAATTGCAGCAGGTGCAATATTAAGGGCAAAATGTGTGTCAATGTTTTTCAATCAAAATAAGAATAATGATGTAAAAATGATCATTGCTTCTAATATCAAAAATCATATTGCAATTGCAATATCAGTCAAAATAACTGCAATTAGATATTTTTGCCCTAGTCCACAGTGTAATAATATGTAAACAGATCATCAATAAAATTGGCATTCATTTAAACTGGTGCATAAAAAAATATATTTATAAGTCCACTACAATTATTTGACAGCTCTAGTTACAAGTTACTTAGCAGACTAAGATGTTACATACAAAACATATGATGAACTTATAAAACAAGATAACAATACTTGATTCATAGGTTCAACATGTGTTGTGCTTAAAATATATTAATCTACCAAACAGTTTATAAAGTAGTTAAAAATTAGGTCCACCTCACTCTACAACAGCAACGTTACACCAGTAACAATATATAATATGTTTTAACATTTTGACCACTTATACTTTAGATGCTTTAAAGCTGCAGTAAGCAAAAAACAAACAAACAAGAAAAACAGTTGATTGTTACCAGATACCAGCGTTTTGGCTACAAGGCTCTCCGTCCTAAACTCCTCCTGCCAGACGAGCTCGAGCTCTGCATGAGCGAACATCTGTGACATTGACTTCAGACCAGGTTTTTGTTGGATCAATGGCGCAGTCGCTTTCTGCAGCCTCAAGACAACAATGCACCAATAATGCTCCTGACTGCACCTCATATTAAGACCAACACACCCATGGGTGCAGAGAGGGCTGAAAGTACATTTACTACCCACACAATATGTACGCTGGGCGAGAAAATGACAACTGCGTCGGTTAGTAATGAAGGAGTGTGCTGGGCAGAAGATAGATCCAAAAGTGTGTTTGTAGCACTAGATAAAAAGTCAGAGGATCACCAAAGTTTATGAAAATCAATATTTACTGCAGCAGACCCATTGAATTTTCCATATTACCACCTTCACCACTAGAATAGCTAAAAGTATGCAGCTGTAAAACTGTCTACAACCTTGTTTCTGAAGTGGAATTGTTCATCAGGCAGATTTCAGATGAAGCAGTAGAGAAAAAGTCATGTATCACCCATTAAAGCACACACGAGCCACCTGGAGTTAATGTTGTAGTGTTTCTCAGAGCTGAACACATCAGTGAGTCTGTCTGTCGTTCTGCTGTTCAGACATTCGGGGAGAAGTTGCTGGGAATGTTCTCCGTCATCATGCCGATCTCTGTGGCTCTGTCCACCTTCGGAGGGATCAACGGCTACCTGTTCACCTCCTCCAGGTGAGACCCGTCACTCCTTCCTGCTCCAGCACTGCTTCATTATGGCTGCTGACGGGCTGTCGGGTGTTTCTGCCTGCAGGTTGTGTTTCTCTGGAGCCAGAGAGGGTCACCTGCCCAGCCTGCTGGCCATGATCCATTATAAGAACTGCACGCCCATCCCCGCCCTGCTGGTCTGCGTACGTACAACCTCACATTAATGTTATACTCACCTCTCAAACCTCAAAAATCCCCAAAAATGTCCCATGGGAGTGAAAGCCAGCTTATCTGACAGCCAAAAACAAATGACCATCTTTTGGCCCAGTGGGACATTTTTAGAACTGATTTTGGAATAATGGGCCTTTGGAACCAATGAACCAACCAATGCCCCTTTAATACTCATCATGTTCTCACGCCTGGCTGTGTTTTTCAGTGCGCTGCCACCATCGTTATACTCTGCATCGGGGAAACTCACAACCTGATCAACTACGTCTCCTTCATCAACTATCTGTCGTACGGCGTCACCATTGCAGGCCTGCTGTACTACCGCTGGAAGAAACCCAACCTGTACCGACCCATCAAGGTACCAACTCCTCTTTTATTTTTACAGTGCTGTGTTACCTTATTATGTTTACCTGAGTAAAGGATCTGAATACTTCCTCCTATCACTACTTTTACCTCACCAGGTAATTGTCCAGGCACCCATAAGAATCTCATTACCAACAGGGATAGACGCTAATATTTGTAAGCACTTTTCTGCCGGCCCAAATATAACTTGTGTCAAAACAATACAGAAAAGGTAACTTTTTCATGCCTTAATTCAGACAGGACAGCTGCAGTTAAGTCCTCAGTGCTGCTGTGTTCTCCTCTCTGAGCCATGCCGGCTATGCCTACATGTACCAGGATGCATTGCATGCAAGCTTCTGCAACTTTTTTCCTTCTAGCCTTCCTTAACTGTTTGACTCATGTTGTCCACTTCTCCCATGAATTGTGAGGATAAATACATTGTCTGGTTTCCATAAGTCAAGAATTATTGTAAACTTTTAACCACTTGTTTCCTGCAGGTGAACCTGTTGGTTCCTGTGTGCTACCTGATGTTCTGGGCGCTGCTGCTGGGCTTCAGTCTTTACTCAGAGCCGGTGGTTTGTGGCGTCGGTCTCGTCATCATGCTCACCGGCGTACCTGTCTACTTCCTGGGCGTCCATTGGAAAGAAAAACCAAAGTGCATCTACAACTTCATCGGTGAGTTTTCTAAAAACAGGTCTGATTAAAGGTTGGGACTGTCCGTTAGAGCTGATAATGAACTCTGGACCTGTGTTTTCCTGCAGAGCGGGCGACGTACGTGGGCCAGAGGTTGTGTTTCGTGGTCTTTCCTCAGTTTGACCCCATCGAGATCGCCACTCCGTCAGAATGGACTGACCGGTCTTCAGGCAGGAGCAGTTTGTCTGCCAATTCTTAAAACTTTTTTTTGTTTCTGAATATATGCAGATCTTTGTTTTTGCCTCTTGTTTTTACTCCGTCACTGTGTAAGCCCAGACACTTCCTCCTGGTACGGGAGTTTCCCGTCTGACCTTTGACCCTCCAAGACTCTGGTTTCTCTACAGTCGAGTGGAAACGCCTGTTCCTCTGCACGGGCTGCTTGCACTTTTTATCTTCTTCTCTTTTCTACTAAGTCGTCTAGCACAACAACCTAATGCCAACAGTGTCACACTGTGAGAAGGAATTTTATTCCCATTTTGGACCCATTTGTTCTTTTTTTTTTCCTGTAACATGACAGAACTCTGACCGACTGACGGTTGTTTCCTCTGAATGTTGCTGGTGTCTTATCGTGCCTTAAGGCCTTTTCACACCAAGTCCCAAACAAATCTATAGTCAGCAACCTGGTGCAAACTAACTAAGAGAAGATCTGCAGTTTTCATGCTGTTCACTGCCACAAACTCCACATCTTTCATGTATTTTTCATTTTATTTCCCTGCAGACTGACATACTTTAGTATCACGTCAACCCTTTTTTCTCCTAATATATGTATTTCTAAGGTTCATGTCAATCTTGCTTCTTGTTCTACAAGAGAAAACAGGGTTGAGGCAGCCTTTCAGTAGATATTGATGATATACAACTGCTGTCAGATTCTGTTTCAGAAGTAAGGTTGGAGATGTACTTGCTTTTAACCATGTGTTTGCATCGACCAGGGGTTCCCAAACTTGGAAGGGCCTCGGACCACGAGTTTGAGAAGATTCTGTCTTGAGGAATCCCTTCTGCGTATTTTTTAAAACTCATTTTTGGGTTTTAAGATAATAATATGTCCTCATGTCAAACTAGGATCAATCAAGGTGGTTGCTATTTAGTTATAGATGGTCTGTAAGGCCACAGCTGACATTCCTACTGACCCCTGCCCCTGTCACATCCACATACTGCCCCGACCATTCACACACATGTTGCATCTCCAAACGGACGCAGGACACACGAGACAGACATCATGCACATGCAAACACATAGTTAAAGTGGCAGTTGTAATCATGCAAATGACTAAAAATCCAGCTTTGAACAAAAACTTACTTGTTGTTGTTGTTGTTGATGTTCACACCTTGGCTAGAATTGTCATTTTTAGACTGAAATATCTCAACAACTGTTGAATGGATCGCTTCATGTTCCCCTCAGGATGAATTCTAATAACTATGATCCTCCGACTGTTCATCTAGCGCCATCATCAGGTCAAACATTTTAAATTATCCAACACTCTGGTTTATGACCAAATACATGCAAAACGAATGACTTTGTGTTTAGATCTAATCAGGAAGTGTTAGCATGATAGCAGGCTAAGCTAAGATGAGAAACATTATACCTGCTTAACATTTGCATAATTAGCATTGTCACCATGATCATGTTAGCCTGTTGGTGTTGTGGCAGGAATGAAATATACCATGCATAAGTATAAGTATAGTGTATAATCACCTGAAAATGAGAATTGTTGTGTTTTTGTTACTTTAGAATGAGGCCTTTATATTTACAGAGGGCCTGGTCAGAATTGGAGCTGTAGTATTTTTTTTGTTTGCTGCTAACACATGAATTGTTGCTAACTTTGCAGAGGTCATTCTGATGTTCCGAGCGACCATCCCACAGGAAAATTCTGTTGCTTACAATCGTCTTTTCTTTGTCTTATGAGAAATGAATGAGATTCTTATTTTGAGGTTACTGAAGTCTCACCTGTTTCTCTTACAGAAAACAGACGAGCAGAGGTCTCAGAGGTTTCGAGACTTTCATTTGACCACTGAGACAAATTTAAGAACTCATTCTTTTAGGTCTCACTGTTATCTCAAGAGCAGGTTATTTAAGACAAATTTAAGATCAGTGCAGTGAGACAAAAAAGAACATTTTAAGATCTTCAGTTGGGCTAAAATTAGCCTGAAACTTTATTTTGAGCTTTTTCTTTCCTCTGGGATGGTCCCCAAATTTATATGACACATAATGGGAGCGTGACAAAGGGTCGTATGTTCCCAGAATCCTCTGTTCTCCAGCTCTATGTGTAGAACATGATGGGAACCTTGAAAAAAAACGGGGTTTTCTGTTAACCATCACTGCCATGTGAGTTAGGATTAGGGTTATATGACTGCTGGGTTGTGTTAATATTGCTTTTTTTGAAGAAACTGGGTAATATTTATGAAATATTTTAACTTCAAACGGGTCAAATTCGACTTTCGACAAAATCTTGAACTGGGGAACACGGGACCTTGAAGACTTACTAACCTTTGGTTTGAATTCAAATATCAACTGCTGCAGTCGATACTAATTTTTCTTAGCATATAGACTGAAAACAGAACACGTTTCACTTTTTATGAAACACCAGTAAAGTTACTCTCAGTGAGAGATTACACTGAGTTTCAGAAGCTAATGGAGCAGTGTTCAGGCCAGATGTTACGTGAGACTTGAGGTCTCTGTTCTCCATGTTGTTGGTCATTTTCTTGTCGGAGGGTCTCCTCCTAAAGGCAGGTTTACTGACTCGGACTAGAACACGGGCTGATGTAAAACACCCGTAAACCTGCGTTTATCGTCAACACATGATGTGCAGATTTGTTATTTCCCAGACTTTAAAAACACATGAACAACATAGCTCTGAATAAAAGTGCACCATCACATCAACAACATGAACAGGCTCATTTTTAAAACTTTTGTTTTTTTCTGGGAAATGTCTGACTTGGTGTGAAAAGGCCTTTAATGGGGGAAAATGTATATTCAAATGTTGTTTATTAACTGATTCACTATATTAGATTTTAATATATTTTGTGTGTGCCTTTCGCTTTGTGTTTTTCATTTTGCACTTTGGTCTTCCATCGCCTGTCCGTCCAGTATGAACTCTTTTCCTCTCATTCGTGAAACCAGACGGCGCGGGACTCGATTTGCACCAAGTACCAACTGATACGTTTGATTTTCAGGGCCAGTATCATTTTGATTATTAGTAGTCAAGGTAACAAATATTTGAAACTTCTATACAGCATATTTTTAGTAAGAATTGCTGTCAAAATTTAAAAAAAGATTAATTCTAGCACAAAACTTAAGGGCTGTCCACACCAAGAAATATAAAATATAGTTCTAAAATCACTCTAACTCAAGATGGCAGTTGTGGTGTTGTTATAGTTGTAGTTCTTGGTGTGGACGAGCCATCAGTCAACCCGTTCTCGTCTCAACTCCTCATACAGTTTGTCACCACCCCTCAGTGTCTGATACTGAAGCACACGCCGCCTTTAGCCATTTTAGCAGCTGTATACGCTGTGAAACTGTCACAGTGTTGGTAGGTTTATGCAGAGTCTCACACGCTGCCACTGGCCACGGTACCGCAATCTGACACTGTTCTGCAGCAGCACCGTCGGTGCATCCTGGGCGTAGTGTCGCCCAAGAAGTTTGTGATTGCTGTAAAGAAATGCAAACAAGGCAGGGTGTTTTTTTTTCCCTTATAGTGGAAATGTGTATGCCTGCCGCCCTTTGCTGCATGTTGTCTCCCCTCTCTCTCTCCCACTTTCCTGTCCTCACTTCAGCTGTCCGATCAATAAATGCATAAAAGCCCCCATGTGATGCACATTACATTAGTAACAATGTGTTTTTCACATGGGTTTGTTTGAGGCATCCATCCACCCGACCTCCTTCATGTGTGGATTTTATCTCTTTTTATACTATGTGGAGATCCCAGTGCATCTTATACAGCTGCAGGCGGGTTTACATTTACAGTGAGTCACCTGAAAAGCCTGAGTACAGGTGCTGTGTGCATCTGTATGAGTCGCAGAGGGGCGGTGACAAATCGCTGGTATGTGACAAGCAGCGTTGGGCAAGTTACTCAGGAAGTGTATTAAGTTACTTTTAACTTATTACTCCTTTAAAACGTGATATTACTTTACTTATTACTTAGTATCAAAAGTAATTAGTCACATTACTTGTTGAACTGATGAACTGTTAACACCCAGAAAGGTTTTGTTGCCAGCTGTCCAGATGTTGGCTGTGGTGGAAATAAAGTCAAACTCTCTGAGGAGCCAAACAAACTCAAAATAATGATGATACCTCCACCTGCTCTCCTTCATCCTCCATCCTTCATTTAGCCTTTTGGCTCACAGCTGACATGACCTGCTGCACATATATGTACGTCATCATAAGACAGCCTACCTGGGTCGAAAAGTAACTCTGTAACTGTAATATAATTACTATTTTGGAACTTTCAATCCCTTAAACTACTTCTTATTGGGAAAAAATAATATAGTAGCCTACTGTTCAACACAGGTGAGGTGAGAACGGGCTGACAGCAAACAAAAAGTGCAGGGAGCTGCAAGCAGCATTTCTTAAAGTTTGCTGAAATTTTTGATTAAAAAAATAAACAAAATTGTCTCTTTCAATTTTATAAGTAAACATAAACAACCAGTAAAAATTATACTAAAATGCCTGTAAAGTAGCACAATTCTAACTGATTTATCTTATCAGGAATCTGATTTTTAAAAAACACTGAAAATGCTCAATATCTTATCTGATAATCAGCCGAGCTGATAATCGGTTTAATCGGATCCCTATGATTAATCAATTTTAAACAAAGTACATGTGTTTGTTTTAGCTGCTGCTCCTCTCACATCCGTCCACATCACTCTGGTTTGTTGAGCTGGTTGTTTTTCTGATTAACACTGTGATTGTAGAAAAACGTACACATCCCTGCAGTAACGAACGATTTTAAAATGCTGTTGCAGATATTGTCCGTGCACTCGTTCTTTCCAGTTGGCTCCATAAACGACACAAAGCCAACTTTCAACAACTTCTGACTCTGTGTGGTCACTTACAGTATTTTATGATTTAAAGGGACAGTTCACCCCCAAATCAAATATACATATTTTTCATCTTACCTGTTGTCCTGAAAATAAAAGCCCACTGCTCTGAAAACACACACTCTGGAGTTTGAGTTCAGTGACTCCCTGTCTTACTGTCTGTCAGACTCCATTAATGATTTCTTATGACTCATCAACAGACACAAAATCATTCAGAGGACATTCAGCATTAATTTGAACTCTGATTAATGTGAAACAGGCAATAATCCTGCAAAATCTATTGTGCAGTTTTGTCGACCATGACCTTGCTGTGACTAAGGTTGGGCGGCGTGGTGTGGAATACTGATGTCTCGCCAATAAACATGAAATTGTTATAACTTTAGTATAAATGATCCTCTAAGCAGGTTGACAATATATAACTTAAGTCTGGTCAGAAAGGCCTTAAGACCATGTTAATGTTACACTGTGAAGATCTTAATGTATCGTCAAACAGCGTGGCCATGATGGCGACGGTCAATGTTTCGCCAAACCGTAGACTTAGACTTATTTCTAAGTCTTTCCTGTAATGATTATTTTCATTATTGATTAATCTGTCGATCATTTCTCCATTAATCAGTTTGTTATTTGGAGAAGAGAGGAGTAAAGAAACCAGAAAATATTCACATTTATGAAGATGAGATCATAGAATTTGGACTTTGGAAAATCACTCAAAACGTTGAAAACGTTATCAAAACAGATGCAGATTAATTTAATAGTTGATTAATGATAGATTGATCTTTACAGCTCTAAATGTTTTATGTTTGCTTTTAGGTGTATTAGTTTTTTCCTTTGTTGTATGTTCTGTATTGATTGATTGATTGACTGATTGATTTAAAGACAGATATTTCCATCCAGTTAAGGATTCTTTTCACTTGAGGCCATGATAGTGAATTGGTACCTGTGCATGCACTGTGCATGATAACATATCACTGTTTATTTTAAAATGGTAATCCTGCCAATAATCCCATTTTTTAACTAAATGTAATATCTAACAATAACTTTAAGACTGACATAAGGCACAGGAAACATAAATGTGTGCATGTAAGATTTTGATGTGTACTTCCTCAGCTGGTGCTGATCTACACATTAGTGATCTATAGCAGCATGATGACGTAGGGGCCTAAACAGGAAGTTTAAACAGCACGCTTCATTCTTCACCCACATGACCACACGTTACAGCTGCTGTCGTCAATAGACAACATAAATGCCGGTGAGTTTATTTAAATCAGTGTTATACAGTCTGTAGATGACCATTTGTATGAACATAAGCGTCGCTGCCATATTTGTGCTTATTTTAGCTCATTTTATGTTGAAACGGTGTCTGTGTAGCGGCTGGAATGTTAGCATAGCATACTGTAGCCCTGATCGATTTGTTCTGCCAAACTGCATTCAGAAATGTCTCGGTTTAAGTCTTGGGTTCTTGTCGGTTATCGGACAGACGTGACAGAGCATTCAGTTAACGTTTTTATAATTCTTTATCACTCTGCATGTATTTCGGCATAATTTTGATTGTTTCATTGTAATTTAGCTTCTTTAAAATCTTGATATGTTTTTGGCTCTTGACCGCTGGAGACAGCCACGTTAACTTACTCACATGTGTAAATAGCTACATATAGGAGCGGTATTAAAAGTTAATATTATTTGTTATATATGGGGCATTGTGCATAAATTGTTTGCCGGATGTAATAATAAATTATTCAAATTGAGTCCTTAAGTTGAATCTTTACAGTTAAGTGTTCACCTCAGCTAGACCCTAAACTGATAATAAATCAACTGATTTTTGACTGGAGTTTCGTTTGATGGTCTTTGACAAGAAAACGAAGCTTATTGTGGCGAAACGACCAGACAGCAGCTGATAAATTTGATACCCAGTATTTACAGGATGACTGTTGTCTCCTCTGTGATGTTAACAGGACGACTGAGCCGCCATGATGGCAGCAGGCAGGCTGAGCTTCAGGAACATCACCGCCCTGGCTCCGATGGTCCGGGTCGGGACTCTGCCCATGAGACTGCTGGCTCTGGACTACGGGGCTGATGTGGTTTACTGTGAGGTGAGGTGGCAGGGAAATCTATCTGAAAGTATCTTAAATGTCCTTCCTGTAGTGCCAATTATCCATCTACATGGCTTTGGTGTGAGTTGCAGAGTTTTTAGAGATGTCTGCTTTCTCTGAAAAAAAATGGGACTAGATGGCTCTCAGTTTATGGTACGGTCACTCAAGACAATCCACAGACCTTGTTATGATCAGATTCACGCAGGAACTGTTATCGTACTAGTACTACCAAACTAAACCCACCAACTGAATTATCGTGCAGAAAGAAGTGTGCATCTACTCATGGAGGAGAGGTTACAGCTCAGCTGAGGAGGACGCCATTAATGTTTAAATCCTGCTCTGTTGAACCTCTTGTCCACGTGGGGTGTGTGAATACAGAGCTGGTCCTGACCTCCCTGGGGCTGTAAGCAGAAATCTGCATTGGGAGCTGTCCTGCCTGAGTCGTTGACCATGTAAACTATTTGCTGTTGCCACACAGTCACATCTGACACCCCAGTGCTCCCAATCTGTCAGCCTAAAAATAAGTAGACCTCTATTGCGTTTGCTTTTTTTTTGTGCCATCTAGTCCCATTTTATTGTAGAGAAGGCAGATATCTGTACGCCCGATGTGTCCAAAACTCTGGAAGTCAGACCAAAATGAACTAGATGGATAAATATCACTACAGGTAAGAGGAAAAAAAAAAAATTTTTTATTTGAACTGTCCCTTTAAAGTTTTGTGAAATCCGTGCTTTCTGTTTCAGGAGTTGATCGACATCAAAATGGCACAGTGTCACAGGGTGGTGAACGGTAAGAATCTGCTTCAGAAGACAGACTGTTAGCTGATGATCCAGAATCAGCGACACAAGACAAACGACGACTCAATTTAAGTTTTACAGCATGTTTTTTTTTTTTAATTGTGCTCATCAGAGGTGCTGGAGACGGTGGATTTTGTCGCTCCTGATGATCGAGTGATGTTCAGGACCTGTGAGAGGGAGAGGGACAGAGTCATCTTCCAGATGGTGAGACAGAAAACATCTGTACCTGATGACATGTTGTGCTGTTTGTGTGTTGTTGATTCACAGTTACAGTTTATTTGACTTTTTTGGGTTTGTTTTTAGGGAACTGCTGACCCAGACCGAGCGCTGACTGTTGCCAAGCTTGTGTGAGTCCACAGTTTCATCCAAAAATTCAAACTTTTCCTCCATCCTGCAGTGCTGTTTATCCGTCTATACGGTTTTGGTGTGAGCTGCAGAGTTTTACAGAAATCGGCTGTAGAGATGTCTGCCTTCTCTCCAGTATAATGGAGCTAGATGACAGTAGTCCTGTGGGGCTCAAAGCGCCAAAAAAATACATTTGAAAAATTCAACAGCAGTGTTTCTCTCTGGAAATCATGACTTAGTTGCGTAAAATAATCCACAGACCTCGTTTTGAGCAGTTTCATGTAGGAACTTATTTCTTTCTGCAGTAGAATCTACTGGAAGCACTTTATTTCTAATAGAAAGGCTGCTGCAGTCAACAGCAGCGAGTGTTTACTCTGGTGATATGCTGCCCTCTATTTGTTTGGAGTATAAATGTGACAAGTGGCCAGTTTTTACATGTTGCACCTTTTTAAAATACAACACAACTGCAGAGTGAAATACAGTCGAACTCTAAAAAAAATACACATTTTAAAAAGGGGAAAAAATTGCACATAGAATGGTGATAATATGTCGGATTATTGCACATTGAAATTAAAAAAATCACCTGAGTGAGATATTGCACAGTATGAAGTGACATTACACTGAAAAATAAGTAGTTATTCTGTATAATTGGTGCACATGGTGCTGCAGAACCTTCATGTCTGCCTAATGATCATAACTGAGGTTTTAATGTTCTCGTCATTCAGGGAGAAGGACGTGGCTGCTATCGACGTGAATATGGGCTGTCCGAAAGAATACTCCACCAAGGTGAGTTTCCTGTCAGTAACCAACCTGC
>JAJHUR010084582.1:0-16938 GCA_027495735.1 Lutjanus campechanus
GTGATTGTCTGTCTGCAGGTGTGTCTTGATTACTCACCATCTCAGCCACTGTGACATGGTTCAGAAACCTGGATTAGGTTTTACATGATGTCACAGTATCCTAGTTTCTATCTAGAGTACTGCACGTAGTATATCCAGTTGCAGTGAAACCAGGATACTCCAAAAACAATGATCACAACCATGATACCAGCGTGCATGTAAACGCATTCATTTCTAAGAATGAAAGAATATGACTGCGCAATGTGATTGTGTGGACATGACAAAAATGATAACAACAGCAGCAAATGAAACCCTATAACTATAAAAGAAAATACCACAGTGTAACGTGTAGGCCAATTACAACATGATACAAGTATTAAGTGTAATGTTGATGCTTGACTTACATGTTTGACCTCTCTCATGTCACTGTTCTGTTGTTTTTATGGTGCTCCTGCATGACTATTACCGGTTAGTCAACTTGCCACCATCCACTTCTAACAACAAACCACCAATTAAATGTTGGCACAGGATGTGAACTGCCTTAATAATTAAAGGGTAGATTACTTGACTAATTTTATTCACTTAAACCACAAGACAGAAGTAATTGATTTCTAAAAGGCTTTGAATTATGGCTACCTGTAGCTCCTGGAGTGAGCATTAAAGCCCCCGTTCACAGCAGCCATTCTGACTTGAAATAGTAGATAAACACAGGTGTTACCACTGATACTAGCTGAGGTTTGGTTACATTCAGGTCAAACAGAGTCAGGAGGCTGCTGTTGTGTGTGTTGGCACTGGAAAGGCTCTGATACACTAAATGGAACAGGAGTAACACCTGTGTTCACCCTGCTATTTCATACACTCTTTGAAATAAAGACGCTAACTAGAACCATAAAGCGTTCTTCAGCTCGTCCTCATAGGAGAACCCTTTTTGGTTCCTGTTAGAAGCCTGTTAGAGAGCCATTTTATATTCCAAGGGTTTTATCTGAAAGAGAACTTTTTTTTGTATATTTCAAGGGTTTCATTTATCTAGAACACACTCAAGGGGTTTTACCCAGAACTCTGTCACATTCCAAGTGTTTTATTTAGAACCCACACAGGTGGTTCTATCGAAAACATTTTTTTTTTGTCCAAGGTTTTTATCTAGAACCCACACAGGGTGTTCTATTTAGAACACTTGATGGACCATAAATGAGTTCTTCAAGAATTTCAACAATCTTTGAAGAAGTTTTGAATGGAACCCTTAGTCTCACAGAAAACCCTTCGACAATCCCTTTCTGCATAAAAGGGTTCTTCAGAAGCAAATGGTTCTGGCTGCAGTGAAAAGGACTATTTGCACTGTTTCGGCTGTAATATTACAAATGTAGTTCTGCTTTTGTTATGCAGAAGATAGCTGACAAATTAAATTGGCTAATTGGATGATTAATTACTGAATGTGGTTGGTTTGATGATGATGTTGATGTTGATGATTTGATGATTAACTATCACCTTTGTGTTTATGGACCAATGAACTTGCTGCTTTTTTCCTTTACAAAGCTTTTTCAAACTCCCAACATCTCACGTCCTCTCTTGTCGCCTCAGGTACCTCCTGTACGACGTGAACCCCCCAGAGGGTTTCAATCTGCGGAGGGATGTCTTTATCCGCATGGCCTCCCTGGTGAAGACGCTGAGGAAGGAGGGGGACGACTGGGTCCTGGTGCTCCCTCCATGGGGTCGCCTCTACCACTGGCAGAGCCCCAACATCCACCAGATCCGCATCCCGTGGGGAGAGTTCTTCAGCCTCACCAGCCTGCAGGCCAACGTGCCTGTTATTGAGTACGAGGAATTCATCGCTGGTGAGTTTTTAATTTTGTTGGCCCAGACTGGAGTTACCTTTTATGAAAGGTTTTCATTTATTGGGTATTTTTTAAGCTCTTTTTCCTCTAATAAATACTAATAATTCTTTTTTTTTTTAACTGTCACAACTTTTTAATCAGCTGTTGGAACAGATTGCTCGGTGGCTCAGTTTAAAGTCAAACATCCAGTGAGTGTGCTTTGTTCCTCTCCTCTGTCTAGAGAATGGAGGCCCCTTCATAGATCAGGTTCTTGTGCTGCAAAACTACGCCGAGGGATGGACTGACGGGAAATGGGAAGAAAAGGTTGACGTGCGGCCGTGTATTGAGAAGTTGATGTACTCCAAAGATAAGCAGGGATACTACAGGTAAAACAACACAAAACCCACAACAGCAATTTAAAACTCAAACTGCACCAACAAAGATCAATTTTACAGTCTAACATTAGTTTTAATCGGTGTTAAGCAAAACTAGGTGTGAAATGAGTAAATCCAGAATTAAGCAGAGCTTTGTTGCATTAAAAACTAATTTCTGTGCAGTAAATCCAAGTTAATCTATGTAAACTGAAATTAAACAGTTTAATCAGTACCAAAGTTTGTGTGTACCAAGTCATGTGTAAGTTTAAAGTAAATACTGTATCACATTTTAAATTGGTGCAATAAATAAAAAAAATAATCTAGGTTTATAGTAAAAACTCAACTGAGGTTTAGGAAGAGAGATTTAAATGTAATCTTTCTCAATTTAATGCTCATTTTAAAGAATTGGTGCAGCATAATTTAAAGTTAAACCATGAATTAATCAGGTTTAAAAATGATCCTTGTTGGCGCAACCCTGCCAAAATGTAAAAAGATAGACTGTCTCTATATGTACAGGCTGTGTGTGTAAAAGATTTGACTTTGACACCAGAGACCGAGTTTCTGTCCTGACAGATCTTTGCCAAACCGTCTCAGTCGTCATGATCCTGATGTTTTCTGAATCCAACAGTTATCAAACTTTTTCTGTCACTGTTGTCACATTGTTCTTACATGGAAGAGATTCATCAAGCTTAAGTGCCAAAGACAATGAACTGTAATGATAGTTGAATAACTCAGTTAGATCTCCTTCAGACAGTGATGGATCACATTCACAGAACTTCTGTATTAATGATTCCTGCTTGCACGTCTCCCTCATCTCCATTCATCATCACCTGTCTCATTATCTGGTTTCTGTGTGTTCCCAAGGGGCTGGTTTTGGGGCTACGAGGAGACGAGAGCTCGAAATGTAACATGCGTATCAGCACAAGGCCATGCCTCCATCATGGCTCCAGTTCTTCAGAAAAACATCACAGTGACGTGAGTCTACAGAGCAACATGTTAGTGATATGAGTCTTGCACTGAATACACAGTATGTGCTGTGCTTGGCCAGCGTGTCATGGAGTGGGTGAGAGACATTGTCCAAGATGACAAGTTAAATTCAACATGCAGCTATTAACCATCTAATCCTGTTGTGTATATTAAATGACAGGTGAGGCTGACGGATGAGTTCATAGTAAAAACAGCCTGTTTGGCATAAATCCTCTCTAAGACAGTGGAGTCTTTGATTGTTCTTCTTGTGAATAGTTGAAAGATGATCTGGCTTCATTGTTCGTTAAGTGAGGTATTACTCACACTGTGTTCTCTCAGATCTCGGTGACACTGACAGGAATCAACGTATTTGTATTTGACCATTTTACAGGTCTGTTATGCTTGACCGAGCAGAGACACTCCTCCATGATCACTATGCCGGGAAGGATTACTGGGATGTAAGTCAAGTGAACAACTAATATACCTATTTTTTTTATTACTATTGGTGTCAGGTATAAGATGACATATGTATTTTATTTTTGGTTTGCTGTAGATGTAGTGTTATCTTGTAAAATTACTCTGCTGTAGTGTTGATTTTTGCGGGGTATCTTTAAGATATGAGTTTAAAGGGGGCTCTCAGTTCAATTCAATATGGTTTATTGGCATGAATGTTTTATAAACAATATTGACAAAGTGTTAATGATACAATAAAAAAGAGTAAACATATGATTTCAATTAAGTAATAACATTAAAGGAAAAGAAAAAACACAATTCATAAAAAAATAAGAGTCATTAGGTGAGATATGATAAATATGTCAATTAGATTATTAGGTTATTATCATGATAAGTAAATTATTCTCGTCTAACCGGACCTGGCGTTGTTTGATGTAGACCCGCCGCAGTATGGTTTTTGCGAAGCACCTGAGACTCATAGGAGACGACTTCAGAGCGACATACCTGAACTCCACAGATGACAGAGACAACACCGTTTACAGCGAGGACTGGACTCGCATGAAGGTGAGTCAGTCTGTCTCTGATTGGTGCATGAATATGTGATTGTGCAGTTTTCACCACGTGACCGTTAACCATCTTCCATAATTTGCCGGGAGTACATTTAAGTTCTGGCTCTTACGTGTTTGAGAATTCTTGGAATTTTTTTAGTTTATCATATCAGAAAATCAGATCAGTCAATCACATGCTGTATTCATGCCGGCCAATACCTTTTTGCTGTCAGACTTTGTGGTAGATTAGAACATCTTGTTTGATCTTTGCTCAGTCATCTTGTCAGCGTCACAACTTGTATGTCGCATGCAATGTCCCGACAAAGACAGGGTCACCGCCAGCCAACATTGTTGAAACGTAACATGTTAAGTGTAATGTTGCAGTGATGTCGCTGCAACATAAGATTTTTAAGTGTAATGCTGTAGTAACATTGCGAAAATGCAACATTTTAAGTGTAATGTTTCAGTAACATAGTTGCAAAGCAACATGTTAAATGTTATGTTGGAGGAATGTCGCTGCAATGTAACAGTTTAAAGCGATATTCCACTTTCCCAGAATAAGCCACTCAGTATGTACTCACCACTATGCTGATGTGATGATGGGTGAAGGTCTTCAGTTCACAAAACAATCCTGGAGTTTTAGGAGAAACAGGGTAGCAGCCTCATCCAGTGGCAGTGAACGGTGACCACGGATAAAACGTTAAAAAAAAGCACACAAAACAAGCACAAAATGTCTCCATCCTGCATGTGTGGTGTAATCCAAGTGTCTGCGAGCCGCAATATTAAAATCTAACTGCAAAAGACGCGATTTACGCCATGTTTTTAGCTGAAATGTCAACTGTAGCATGTAGCCGGTAGGATGTAAACATGGCGTCGATCTCTCGAGACTTCCACACGTGTGTCCATTAAGACATATAAGAAGTCTCGCGAGACATTACTGTAGTTTTGCAGTAATGTCATGAAAATGCAACATTAAATCGAAAGATTAAATCGAAAGCAACTGGACTTGTTTAAAAGTCTTTTTGTAACGTCATTATATAAAGTACAGGAAACATGCAGAGGACGTTCAATGGACGTTGCAAAAAAAACAAAATTCCTGTTACATTGTAACATTTCAACGACGTAACAGCAGCAAAACTAATTGTGACATTGTCACTGTAATGATGCAACGCTGGCAACATGCCATGTTCGTAGGGTATCTGAGGAAACAACCACTGATTTCACCGTTTTGATGATCGAGTTTTGAGTTTTATGCCGTCATTAAACGGTGGTCCGTTTGTCTCTTTGTTTCCTCCTCAGGCCAAGCTGGGCTCAGCTAAAGGCGGTTCATATCTGGGGGTCCACCTGCGCAGGAAGGACTTCATCTGGGGTCACAGGGAGGATGTACCCAGCCTGAAGGGGGCAGTCAAAAAAATACGCAGCTTGATGAAGAAGCACAAACTTGACAAGGTGTTTGTTGCCACAGATGCAGATGGTGAAGGTAATGATGTATTACCAGCGTGTTCAGAGACCATTTGCTTTTTAAAGTTTCATTTTAAATATTGACAATAGTTCTTCAGTATTTTGCAGTTCATCAAATTGTTTTTTGATGGTTGATCTGACTATTTATTAGTCCTAGTAATAATATTGATAAGTTGTAGTAACATCAGTATAGTCAATGTCAGTGTAAGTGCTTTCATAAACTTGTGTAATCGATGTATTCTTGTAGAACTGAAGGAGCTGAAAAAGCTGTTGCCAGAGATGGTGCGATTTGAGCCGACAACAGACGACTTGGAGCTCCTTAAAGATGGAGGAGTGGCCATCATCGACCAGTGGATATGTGCCCATGCAAGGTAAAGTGTTTTTCTATGGTTTTGTTACATACATTCACTACATGATGATTAGAATAGTGGTTTATCAGTCAGTTTATTAGACAAAAGCACATATTTTATTATGCTGATGTACTTAACTCAGTTGTAATTCATTTAAAACTAAACCTTTTCTGGTTTAAGCCTCTGGTCTCAAGTGTAAATTCAAGCTGCAAATTGTTCACTTTGCTCCTGACTTTTTATGTCACACCATCATCAGATCAAATTAATTCTTTAGGGGTTTTTTGGTTTTTGTTTTATGAACAAATGCCTACCAAGCTAATGATATTTCCATCATCCTCAGTCGTATTTTATGTTTGGTGCTAATTAGCAAATGATAGCATACTAACAAACATACAAACAACATAAACGGTGAACATGGTAAACATAACCCCTGTATTCCAAATCACATACTTTTTACTTTTAGTATGTACAGCAGCTGCCCACAGTTGTGTGGAATATCCATGCTATTCGGACATACTGCTTCATTATAGCATTGCACCATCCCTCTTGCTCATTCATCCATCGCAGTATGTACTAATCTGGAATGGTGCATGTGTCATGTGCTCTCTGGGCAACTCAGTTGATGTATAATGTTTTTCCACTGCACAGAGGATCGTGGATCACAATAACCAGAAAAGCGTGCTGGCTTACATACTGCAAGATGCAGTAGGACATCCTGGTATTTTTTGGCATACTGCATTTGACATGCTGTGTATTTGGACATACTAAGTAGTATGGTAGTACGGGTTCTGAAACACAAAGCATCCCTAACTTAACTTATGAGCATCTCAGCGTCGTCATTGTGAGCATGTTAGCATGCTAAAGTTAGCATTTAGCTGAAAGTTCAATGTTATAAATGCCGCTGTAGACTCTCATTGCTTATTGTGTATCGAGCATTGAGCATCTGCAACATTTTCAGCAAAAATTTGAGCTCGAGGAAGTTCATAGGCTAGCCTATTACTGACTTAAAAAAGAGGATAATTATTGACTAACAAGTACAGTTGTCACAATACCATTATTTTTTAAATTTCGAAACAATACTAGCATAAAAAAAATGGATTTCAATATCAAGGCAAAAGGGAGAAAAGTAATATTTATCACAATGCACACAGTGCTGGTACTGCCTGGTTTTGAGTGCTGCAAACCAATTTCAGGCAGGAAAATAAAGACCAAACTAAACTGGAGTCTTGAATGAGCACTCCACTTACAGTACGTTACCCCATGGCCTACTTGAAAACAAAGGCTTTAATAACTGTTGATGTTTTACCAGCTCGTGGAAAATATTTGAACTGGATAAACTAGTCTGGGCAGCTGCGCATGTTGCTCTCACTGTGTGTGACATGCTCATGTAATTTTCCAGCGTGCACATTTTTTTTTTTTTTTGCACAACTGTCCACTTTTGCTGAGTTTTTGTTTTATTTATTTATATTTTCAGATTCTTCATAGGAACATCGGTGTCGACCTTCTCTTTCCGGATCCACGAAGAGCGGGAGATCCTGGGTTTTGACCCCAAAACTACATATAATCGTTTCTGCGGGGACACTGAGAAAGAATGTGAACAGCCCACGCACTGGAAAATTGTTTATTGATGTGACCTCTGACTTTCCCGACACACGCAAGTGCCAAAAGCAGTGTTAAAAGTGGCATTCATTTGTATGGAGTATACAAGATATTTTAACTGTTTTATGGTGTATTTTTTACTTCTTATGGTTTCAGAGTTGTGCAATCAGGTCTGTAGTGACCACTGTGACTGAACTTTATGCTCAGAAGGCCAAACGCGTTACTGTAGCGTTCAGCAAATCAATCTGCGAATATTTTGTAGGTTGTATGTTGAATGTGGATCCTTCATGACAGCCAGTATTTTACAGGATTTCTGATATTTAATTTATTACTATTACCAGCACCACTGGTGAAAAAAGTGTCTTACAATGACTGTAACAGACATTGTGGTATGGGAGTATACTCTGTTTAACATTTTAAGAAGTTCAAAGACGTTGGGCTTCTAAACTTGACACCGCATAAATATGAAGTATCGTTCAGACATCATGAAGATTAGAGCATTTTTAATTAAAGGTACCCTGTGGAGTTTTCTTGTAAACAAGTAAAAATGTTTTTACATTCAGTGTTTCTTCACAAAAAGCATTGTGGGTAACCCTTTAGCCGAACAAACGTGTTGCACTCATTTCCTTTCTTATAAAACATTTTCAGTGCTTTTTTTTTTTTTAGGTATTTCGAAACTAGCAGTGTTTTCGTTCATGTTTGCTAGCAGTCTTCTTCTTCACTGCCTTTTGCACTGCTTCATTTTTTTTGTGTTTCTTCCACCAACTGTTGCATTAACGCAGTGACAGGAAAGCAGTCTAGTGCACACATCGCTGTCCAGTGAAAACCACTTGTCTCCAAAATGTCAACTTTTCATGAGCTAAGAAAAACAGCTGTGTTTTCAGCTTTGTGGCAATGTGTTTTCAGATTATCCAGTGGTTTTTGCAAATGGTTTGTTTGGCTTAAGAAAGAGGAGAATTGTCTCAACTCATGAAGGAGCACTCCCTACTTGAGTTTTATCAAAAATACCAAATTTGGAGATAACTGGTTTTGACTGGAGAATATGCGTGTGCAAGTGGTGCTCGCTGCAGAGCTAAGTTTTTCCTGAATGTGGGCGGGCCTCACTGATTATTGTGCAAAAGCAGAACTTAATAATTTTAGTCACTGATTTGGGTGAAACAGGATCGTTGGAATCAGAAACAGTTTTATTGCCAGGTGAATTAAGGAGTTTAAATACTGTTAACTGTCGCACCAGCAGCTGAGGCACAAAGTTGCATAGTTATTTGAGATAACTAGCTAACAGCACAACAGTTAGCAGCAGTTAGCTGCTAATTACTTTAGCAACAAGTATTGCTATCTGTCCATCAGGAAACTGCAAATCACCTCGGTACAGTATTCCCAGGCTGCGTTCGCTCCGGCCTGTCTGTGTTCACTGGGGGCCCTGTCCCAACAAATTATCTCTGGTTCTTGAACCGGTTCCGTTCAAGAGTCTTGGAACCTTGGCGCTACCTAATGAACCAGACTGTGTTTCCACCAATTTTGAGCAGAACCTTTGAAATCAAAGATCATCAACAACAGAGGGCGCTGCACACTGCACGATGCAACCTGTAGAATATGACATGCCCACTTTGGTTCCCAAGGAAAACCTGCTGTTTCTAAGTTCCAGCGGGGAACCAACTTTTTCAGGTTACGAACCAGTTTAGTTTTGGTGGAAATGAACCAGAGCAGGGTGGTTCCATGTTGATGGAAAAGCCTGGCAGTAAACCAGGCCCAACTGGGACCAAACACAGCCTCCGAGACTGACAGGGTTTAACTCCTGCTAACCAAGCTAACTAGCTAAAGGCATTATAGTTTGCAGCAGTTAGATTTAACTACTTTAGCAACAAGTACAGCTATCTGTCCATCAGTAAACTCCATAAACCACCCCAGTATTGTACAGTTAGCAGCCTCTCAACACATCATAAAAACACTGCCGTGTAGCGCTATGAGTGGTCAAAAGCTCCACAGGGTGCTTCTAAAATAAAAGGCCAGAAATAACTTAATAATTTCCAACTCATAATTTATTGCTCAGAGGTGTGCTTCTCTTCTGCCTCCTCCCTATTTCGGTATTTATGTGCAACGATTTTCCTCCCTTCGTATTTTTCAGTATTAACACTTGTTACATGAGATTATATGACAATATTACTGTTGTTTGAAAAAGAGGAAATTATAATGAGATATTTTTCTTTTTAAACCACAAACTATGCTGTATATTTGACATATATTATTTGGCATATGTTATTATGGTGTTATTGCTGTGATTACTACCAGTGAAAGGAATTTAAATGCCACGAAGGAGCCACTGTGTCTTGTCAACACTAGCCAGCCATCAAGCTGTTATCTTACAACACAAACTATTTTTTCCCATTCCCGAGCATGCACACATTTTGATTAAAATTTGTCTGGTATGGGGCATTGTCTCACGACTTGGTTTGTACAGTAGATGTGTAAATTTGGTGTTGAATAAAATATTTTTGCAGAGTTTAAACATGGTAGGAAACAAGTGAAAATGATACATAACATTTACATACGCACACATACTAGAAAATGTCTCAGTAATGGGAGTGTTGTTTGGCATGTGAGGTTAAATCAAAAAGAGGAGAGTCTGACTGAGGAGTTTTACATGCAGTGGAGCTTTAAATCAATATAATTAATTATTACCAAACTCCAGCATTAAGATGTAGTCCTCGGAAACAGCAGCAGATATTTATTTTATTATTATTTATTTGTTATACTTGTTTTCGTGTGCTAAATGTGGGTTATAAGTTATATTAAAAAAAAGTTATAAGAAGCACATTGGGCCTCATTCACCAACAAATATTTTAAATAACTGCCAAACAAATAAATACATATTTAATACATATTTAATTTGACTTCACAGTGTGATTATTGATAGCTTGTGAATAATCTCAAGAAAGAAACACATAATTTAAAAAACTCAGGTTTCAGTGCATATCTTCATTTTATTTTTATATTTTAATGTATCTAGCTAGTCAGACTAGTCTGACAGGCATGAACTGATGAAGCTTCGTGGATGAGAGGCGAAACGTCTTCAGAAAATACTTTTAAACAAGTCCAGTTGCTTTCGATTTAATCTTTCCTGAGATTACAATGACCTGGATGAATGAGAACATTCACAGACAAATGAAGCACTTCAGTTCACTTTTTAAACATCACTGATGTTGAAGAAGAGAACGCAAATTCTTTTTTCTTTTTTTTTTAATCTCACACACTGGTGTCTGATGTGTCAGCATGTCTCGTGGTTTTATAGCTGCAGTTTTTGGATAAAATTTACCCTCAAATTGTGGGAATTCTCAACTTTTTCTGTGTGATTTCTGTGTGCACACATCCCTGCAGATGGAGATTAATGGGATGTGTAACTATGCTAATCAGAGCTGGCACTTACAAGGACTATAGCATTCATCATTTTAAAAACACAGATTCAAACAATTCTGGGGTTTAAGAACGGCTTCAAAAATCTGATTTAGACTTTTCTTACGACCTTAAAGGGATAATTTTGTTTGGCCCAACCCTGCTTCATTGTTTTGCATTGTTTAAATGTTCAGTAATGGAGAAAAAAAACAAAAAACATAAAATACTTTAGCCAGCTGGCACATGCTACCGCGGGAAAATGAATTTAGTGTAGGTTCGTGTGTTCATCATCATAGATTATGTGCTAATGGAAAATACTGACATGTCATTCAGCATTAGTTACATTAACAGTTGTATTTCTGGACATGTGTGGGAGAAATAGCTTCAACCACATCATTATATTTTGTGTAATAAGCTGATTTTGCTGAAACTTTGACCTCTTGACTATAGTTTCGTTTCTTTTGTCTTTCCCTTCTCAACATCATGAGTCATGAGAATTCATTACACTGTTTTTTCTTTTCCCTGTGGATAACCCACATGATATTGGTGTGATTTTTCCCTGTGGAGACCAACTCCTCGACCACACCTTACAAACTTGGGTAACTGAGTGTGTAGTGTGACGCTTGGTGTTGACCTTAAAGGGATAGTTCACCCAAAAATGAAAATTCAGTCATTATCTGCTCACCTTTATGCAGATTGAAGGTTGGGTTTAGTTTTTTTTTTTTTAGTCCACAAAACACTGTTAGATTTTCACAGGAAAACAGATCTTCCAAACACTTAAAGTGAAAGTCCACATGACCTTTGCACAGCATCACAACACACACACACCCAGTTCAGATGGTGTGCACGCACACATGAACATGGCTCCAAGCTGAGGATCTACAGTGAAGATTCAGGCTAAAAAACATGGCGTAAATGACGTCTTTCAAGTCAACTTGGCTTGTCATTGCTTTAGTTTTTTTAACGATTGAAAACTGGTCACAATTCACCTCAACTGTTCGTGAGAGTCAGCAATGCTGATTTCCTGCCAAACTCCAGCAGTGTTTTGTGGACTAAAAAAGGTAAATCTGACTTTCAATCGGCATGAGGATGAGTAGATAATGACTGAATTTTCATTTTTGGGTGAACTATCCCTTTAAGAACAAATTAAGAAAAAAAACCTTTAAGATATTTGTAAATGAAGCGCATTTTTGGGGTCTTTTTGGTGCTGAAAGAAGTTTAAAAAAAAAAAAAATTAAGCCTATAACCCCCTTAAAATCTTTTAGCCCCACTGGCTTTCAGAGCCATTTTGTTTGGCTCTAAATCAGCTTCGGCAGCCTGATGAAATGACTCAAGTCTGAGGATATTTGTGTCTCCTGTGGCAGTGGTTTACCCTGCTATGTGGTTATCCGTAGCTCGGGCACTTTTTCCCACAAGTTATCAAGATAAAAAACCAGTAGAACTGCCTTCATGATGAAATTCTTATTGATGTTTGAAGCTCAAGGAAACACCAGTGTCATATGTCACCTGTGCCCTTGTTTGGCCCAACCCTGCTTCATTGTTTTGCATTGTTTAAATGTTCAGTAATGGAAAAAAAAAAACATTACATAAAATACTATAGCCAGCTGGCACATGGTACCACGGGAAAATTAATTTAGTGTAGGTTAGTGTGTTCATCATCATAGATTATGTGCTAGTGGAAAATACTGATATTAACAGTTGTATTTCTGGACATGTGTGGGAGAAATTAATAGCTTCAACCACATCATTATATTTTGTGTGTAATAAGCTGATTTTGCTGAAACTTTGACCTCTTGACTATAGTTTCGTTTCTTTTGTCTTTCACTTCTCAACATCAGTCACATGATGTGCAGCGTTTAGAGAATTCATTACACTGTTTTTTCTCTTCCCTGCGGATAACCCACATGATATCGTGTGTGATTTTTCCCTGTGGAGACCACCAACTCGACCACACCTTACAAACTTGGGTAACTGAGTGTGTAGTGTGATGCTTGTTGCTCTGTGCACTCTGAATCACCCCCTGTAGTCATTTTGAAATGTTTTGTAATTTTTAACATTCAAATTTATGAGTCCTTCCCTCCTTTTAACATTAAAACTAGATTAAAACGAAGAGACAGTAAAGATTTAAATGTGTTGGTTTTTACTCTAAACCTAGATTAAATTAAATTATATTGCACCTAAAACTTTAAACTCCGTTTAAGTATTGGGATCCAATAGTTATACTTGAGGAATTTTAATGTCAAAAATGGCTGCCTTTTTTTTTTTAGATGCATTGGATTTTAATTGGCTTGATTTTAATCATAAGTAGGCTAACAAGACTAACCAGTGTTTTAGCTAGCTAGTAAACAATGTGACATTTTGTTAGCTTTTTAGTTAGCTAGCAGAAAAATATAATATTTAGTTAACTTCTAAGCTTGCTAGCAAACAATGTAATGTTTTGTTAGCTTTTTAGCTGGCTAGCAGAAAGTGTGGTACTTTTTAGCTAGCAAACAATGTAACTTCTTGTCAGCTTCTAGGCTAGCTAGCAGATAACTGCTGAATTCAAAAGGCACTCATGAAGTCATAATTATGATATGGAAGTCTGTGTCCTTGTATCCAAGTCATGTACAGGATGTTGTGAACTCTGAGCTAACAGAAAATTTCCAGTTCACCATGTTGTTAGCGCGACATGAGCAGGGATCATTGTGTAAACATGGTAAACACAACCGCATTTGAAAGCACCAAGAGTAATTTTTGGTAAATTTTTTTAACTAGCTAACAAACAATGTAACTTTTTGTTAATTTTAAAACTAACTAGCAAACAGTGTAATGTTTTGTTTTAGCTGCTAACAAGCAATGTATCTATCATTTTAAGTGTTTAGCTAGCTGGCAAACAATGTAACTTTCTGTTATCATTTTAGAAAGCCTGCAGAATGTACTGCTTGGTTAACATTTTAGCTAGCTACAAAAAGCCATTGTCAACTTTTTGCCTAGCTAGCAGATAATTACTGAATTCAAAAGGAACTCATGAAGTCATAATTATGATATGGAAGTCGTGAACATCATGTTGTAAACTTGGAGCTAACAGAAAACCTCCATTTCACAAACATCTGCATGCTAAATAAACTCTATTTAATCTTGGTTTATATAAATAAACTTGAATTTACTAAACAGGGATTAGTTTTTAATTGTGCAACAGAGCTCTAGCCTAATTTTAAATTTGAATTTCGCTTGTCATTTTCAACCTAGTTTTGAACAGATGATCATCAAGTACTGGTGAGTCTTTGTAAGGAAATATTTAGGTGACATGAAAAATTAAAATATGTAAAATCTCAGCTTTTACAGTGTGAAGTATTTTGTAAATGATGAGAGACTTGGAGGATCACATAACGTAATTGCTGGTACAGGTGTCATGTGCTTGCCTGCTGTGGACAGGTGTCTTCCAGAGGACACGCCCTTCCTCACAGATTTACCCTCTCACACACACACAGGTGGAGCAGCTCACACCAGCAGGAGACACGGAGGTTGGAGTTGTGCGGTTCGCTGCAGCGTCTTTAAACGAGGATTTTTCAGTTTCTTTAAACTATCTGTTTTTGTCTTTTTTTGAGCGTGGATTTGTTCTGTTTTTCTGCCGTAACCGACTGATGGAAAGGGCATCCTGCTAGGGGCCACCTAGCGCCATGTCCCTCTTAATGAGCCCCGGAGCTACAGTTAGATAACATTTAAATTACTGGACACAATAAGAGGACAGACGCAGACAGGTAGGACAAAAGGCTTAAATGTACGTTATTACTTCATTACAAAGAGTAAATATATGTGAGGTTAATTTAATACTTACGGTAGGATGGATCAAACGCGTTTCAGATTGTACTGTGTCTGACTGCATGTGATAAAGTTGATGTAAATTTAAGTCTGAATCAGAAGATTTTTAACATAATAGGAATTTGATTTGCTGTATTGGTGCATAATGAGGCTACAACTAACGATTATTTTCATTGTGATTAATCTGTCCTTACTTTACTGATGAACCAATAAGTTGTTTTGTTTATAAAATGTCAGAAAATGGCTAAACATGTGGATTGGTGTTTCCCAAAAGCCCAAAATTATGTCTTTAAATGTTGCTCACAACCCAAACATACTCAGTTTACTATCAAAAGGGAGTAAAGAGACCAGAAAATCTCAATTAATAACCAATTAATCGATCAGTTCTTGCAGCTGTATGCAAGTCTTATATTTTAGATTCTTAAGAAGCAAAAGCCTTGTTTTCACATTTTTCTGACTACGCATTTCTACATTTCATTTCCAGTATTAAATAAAAAAGAAACATAAAACACAAAAAAGAACATAATTTGTGTACATATATGTGTACATATATGTACATATATTTTGCTCTATTTGGGCTTTTTATTCATAGTTATTTTTAATTATATATATAAAAAAACGCTTAAAGCGATATTGTTTTTGTTTCTGTATTGGTATCAGCTCCAAAAATCCAGTATCGTACAGGTACTAAAAACAAACCAAACCAAAAGAAACAACAATAAACTTATTATCAGGATTCATGACAGGTTAGCCTACAAGATAATCTACCGTGATGCTGTGACCAGTTTCATGCAGGAATGATGGTAGAAACAAAGTATTTCCTACATCAAACTGCCTGGAGACAAACATTTCTGAGTATGAGTTTTAAAAAAAACTATTTATTTATTTATTTTTTGGGTTTTGAGCACCACAAGCCGAGTGTCATCTAGTTCCATCGCATTTGAGAGACGGCAAACACCTCTACGGCTGATTTGTAATATGTATTTTTGGCTTTTGGGGTGAAATGTCCCTTTAAGAAGTCTCACATAGCCAGAGCAAATATGACTTTTCCACCCTTCAGTTTAACTTTCTGCATGTAGACTGGAAGTTTAGTTAACTACAATTAATGACAACAATAGTTTGATAAAAAATAAATAAATAAATAAATGTAATCTTTAATCTCTTATCTGACCATAAAATATTTGAAGTTTCTGCACACAATCAGTGAATGATGGATGGATAATTTTCATATCTTCATTTCAGTCTCCTCCTGATGGCGTTCTTCCGGCAGCTGCGACTTCTTCTCTGGAAGAACGGGCTGACAGCTATCAGACAGCCGGTGAGTGACTTTCAAGTTGCCGTGGGAATTAAATTTTCACGAGTGAATAAGTGACAGAAACAACAACGACACGTCTACAGATTGGATTCTCCATGTTTCAAGAATATTACGTCATTAAACTGATTATTACTGTTTTATGACATCTTGTGTTACAGCTGTGGTCCCTCACGCTGATCACCTGGCCTCTGATCATCTTCATCATCATCGCTGCGACCCGTAACCAGTTCCCTCCAGTCGTCAGAGAACCATGTAAGTGTGACACTTGAAAAAATACAAAAAAATACACACCCACGTCCACGTGTGGTTTATAGCGGGGCTGCAACTAACGATTATTTTCAAAAACTGATTCATTTGTAGGTTATTTTGTTGATTAGTTTTTTAGTCCATAACATTCAGAACATGGTGGTTTTTAACTAGCTAGCAAACAATAATATTTTATTAACTTTTTAGCTAGATAGCAGACAGTATTTTATCAACTTGTTAGCAAGTTAGCAGACAATAATGTTTTGTTAACATTTTATTAGGAAACAGAGAGCAGCCAAAAGTTAACGGTTTCGCCCCTCAAATTTGGTTAATTTATTTGTTTAATTTGGGTAAGCAAGCATCTCCATATGTATTAAACTTTATTTAATCTTGGTTTATATCTACAAGCTTGATTAATTTAATTGTGGATTAATAATCAGTTGATCATTATAGCTCTGGTGTAAAGTGACGTAGTGACGTGTATGTCGACCTCAGCCTTTCATCACTAACGCACATGGTCACAAAGACAAGTCTTGCTATTATATAATCACAAACGGGATGATACAACACACTATAATCCTTCAGCAAACATCAACAAAGCTCCTATAGAACCTACAGCAGCCCTGGCACTGGTAAAGATAGACG
>JAJHUR010084583.1:0-43175 GCA_027495735.1 Lutjanus campechanus
CACTGCTCTCTCCTTCATGAAAATACAAAAACCACTTTCAATAATAAAAAGTATCAGTATTGTTATCGCTGATCCTAAATTACTTGGTTTCGCAATCAAACTGATTTTGTGGTATCACCCACCCCTAATCTGCAAATCGGCAAAAGATGCCTTTGCCTCAACGAATAAGTCTGCAGGTATCTCTGATGATTTGTAAAAAGTTGAGCCCGCAACTGTGAGTCGATCCATGTGAGTTCCACTTAAATACCGCCCGCTCTTCCCCCACCCACTTTCCCTCTGCTCTCCAGGTGGTGTCTATATGATGTATGCTGCTACATAATACCATGGGCTGAGGGGAAGTACTACTACTACTACAAGTGCTAATGAAACACAGCTTGAGTGTTGAACAGGTGGTGCTTAAGTTTGCTCTTTGCACTGCATCACTGTGTCAATCCATCTGTTCCACAGACTGAGAAATCTGTAACATATTCACCAATATGTACTGTGCATGTGTCATTTTGTGTAGCCGAGCTATTGGCCCTTATGTTGATTTGAAAAAGATTGTTTTTTAACTTCTTTTTTACTACTGATCCCAGACAGATAGAATTTGTTAGCTGATGATTGCTACGTCTTGAGAAAGCGTGACTGGAACATCTGCACTTTTTTAATAAATCAATGCAGAGGTGATAAGTGTGTACAGTATGGGAACTGACTTTTTTTTCCTATGAAATTATAACACCACAAAAAAGAACAAGCATCATTATTTTCTGATGCCCAAGGTGACGTCTTCACATGGTTTCTTTTGTCCAACCACCGGTCCAAAACCCTAAGAGACTGAACTTACAATAAGAAAATAAGAAATACTCAAAATACTCAAAGCTACTCAAATGCTTGGAGTAGCTGGTGATTTTGCCTGAAAAGTGACTTTTTAAATCGACAGATACATTTTCTGTCAAGCATCTATCAAAGTGTTTCTCGATAGAATATACTCATTAATCGTTAAGTTAACAACTGAGCACATGTGATGATGAAAATATTCGCTTTAAAGGTATTTGGCTCACTGCACTCTCAATGGAAGAAACAAGCAGAAGGCATCCACTGTGAAATGCTTGTGTAATGAGGATTGATTGTACAGAGCAACATCATTAAGGTGAAGAGTTAAAACAGGGACCATTCACGAGAGGATCGGCTATTTTTAATTAGTTATTCTTAATGCTGCGTCAGATTCTCCTTTTCAGATTGAAAAAAAAAAACCTGTGTGCATTTTTCCAGGTAAAAGTTACAGTGAGCAGCACTTTTTCTGAATGAAAATCTGTCTAAATGTATTTTTGACATTATTTTTGTGGTTATGTCAGTGGAAGTACTACCACTTTTGCCCACAGGAACCTCCAAAATCAACAAAATAGAGAAGCTCTTTGTAGTAGCTTTAACTTATCACTTTAAACCCAGATCCCACCTCATGCATTACAGTGATAGACTTTATATTAGATTGCATTAGATGTACAGCTATTGTACATGTACCTGATAAACTGGCAAGTCTGTGTACACTGTCCATGTGCCAAATCTGACAGTGTGTATTATAAATGAGGCTGTGTCTTTATTTCCCTGTTTTTCCTTGGCTCTTCTACACTCCAGCCTGGACTTTTGCAAAAGCTGTGTCATCAGTCATGCAAATTGGCTGTGTGACAAGCACTTTATAACACTTAGAGAAGGGAGGCGTTGGCTGGACAGAGCCTCGACAGCTGAGTAATACTCCCCAACTCCTGCTGTGTGACTTTAGGAATTACTCGGTGACTACAAAGGCTTGTTCCGCACCTTTGTACTGCTTAACCATGGATACATTTATTAATACAAGATTACTGACAACCCCAAAAAAGTATGATTTATGAAAGTAGAATAAAATATAGAACAGAACACAATTTCACTGAAACAGAAAATGACGACTGACTGCGGTGATGAACTGAGGACCAGTGAACTCCTCCATTCATGTGCACTTTGAAGGTTATATATTTGAAAGGGTATATTATGAACCAAATAGAGTAGAACCACCACAGTGGAAACCACAGTATCTACTCGGTGAAATAATAAGCCACCACAATGGTCATTCCTTCACAGGCAGGCACAGAGTTAGGAGTGAGGGCAGAGTGAACAGAGTGACATTAAGAGACAGTTTCTGTTCCATTACAGGCTCTGCAGCCGTGACAAATCCTTTATCTAATACCCCCACAGCATTCATCAATTTTCAATTAGAATTCCAGACTCCAAAAGAAGGGAACTGGCACCTAAAGGTCACCATGCTGCTGAATGCGACTATAGAAAGGAACGAGAAGCCAGACAGTATGTAGTGCTGGTGAGATTTTTTGCTGTATCTAAGGACTACGTGGCCCTGCTGTGCAGTCGTCAGACCTTGATGAGGTGAGCACTGAGAGGGAGGAAGAGAAGTAGAGAACTTTATCATTCATGGCAGGGGGAATTGGCTCCCCGGAAGAATCATCCATAAAAAAAAAGACAGATTTTGGTAAAGCCCTACGAGATACGCAATAAAAGTAGAAACTGTGCACCGGGTTCATTTGAGGGGAGGGAGAGATCGTGATGCAGGAAGCGCATTAAAGCGAGAGAGCACAACCATCTTTTCATTTATCTCACCTAGACCAACTGAGACGTCAGTGCAAACATTGTGCAAGTTGTCTGTGCTTGTAACTTCCAAATGCACAGCAGGAGTGTCTCTCCATCACATTCAAACCCATTAGAAAAAGAGCTGAAAGCTGTCAGAATTCTGACCTTGAAAAATTCATGCAGTTAGCAAATTAATCACCGTATTTCCAGCAAAGTTTGGTCAACTCTTATTAGGTTTGCGATCTCCATAAACTTTTGATTCTTTGATGCTTTACTGAAATCCTAATTACACAGAATTTGGTGTGCATATATGCAGCACCTCACCTGAGTGAAGGGCACCCCGGAGCGCTCGATGGCAACCACGCCCACCGTCTGGCTGAGCTCCAGGTCCAGGATGAGGATCTCTCGGGGATAAAGCAGCAGCATGTGGTTTCTCTTGGATGGCAGGTAGGACAGCTGGAGACAGTCGTTCAACGTCACCGCCTCCGCACTAATGACACCACAAAGCAGAGGAGGGATGGGAAGGCACACAAAGTAGGAACAGGAAATTAATTTCAGTGTCAGGGTATTTTCTTAACTGGAAAAATCTGGCATGTACCTGGAAAAGGGTACACTAAAAGCCTAAAATACATTTATTAAAGATACTTCGACAATCTCAGTTTTAATACTGATGCCTCTATATGACCTGCAGAAGCACCCAAGAAAATCAGTGAGAGGACTGACTGTTTCTATATAGTTATTCTTAATGCCTGCCACTGGGTCAGATTCTCGTTGAAATCAGTTGAAATGCTTTGTAGCATGGATGCCGGAAGGACCTATTTTTTTACATTTTCCCAGGAAAAGTCACAGTGAGTCGTAAGTTAGTCGGCTGAAAAGAAGCAGGAGCAATTTTCTTCAGATTATTTTATTTTTGACACTATATTTTATGGCAATGGTGGTGGAAACACAACAGCTTTTGTCCACAAAAATCAACACAGTATGAAAGTTTCCCTGTAACCACTTTAATTAATTGATAAAAAATACTTATTCCTATGTTTGGCCACTGCTTTGGATACTTGTTTTTAACTCTATATACTGCACATAAGACTTTTTCAAAGAGGTGAACATTTTAATGACCAATAATATGAAGGGTTAGATAACAGGATGTATTGCCAGTCTTTGGCAGACACATCACCATCGATATAATGAGAATCTGCTGTAACAACACATTCATATGAAATATTTAAATATGATGAACATTAACACGGCGATGGACAAGAAAGTCTTAAAAGAAGTGAAATGAGGAACCATCGTTTCTAACATCGACTTGATCTTTTTTCATGTCTTCCAATACAGAGAGCTGGATAAATTAGTTATTAGTGCTGTGAGCTCTGTGAGTAACAGACAAATGAGGGGAAACTTTAAAGTGAATTTTGTCTAATGATTCAAGGCTGATGAATTAAGTAGGTATTGGCAGCTCTTCCGTTATTTTGAGAGGCCTAAAAGTGAGAGATTGATGATTAATCCGCACCAGTGGGACGTTTTAAAAACTATCGGTATCGGCAGAAATTGACTCCAATGTTGGCCAATGGCTGTTTGATGTTCAGTTCAAGACTTATCCGTTTATTCAGCTATTTATCACTTTGAGTTTGATGCTCATCCAAACTATTGTTAGTATATCAGCCTTTAAAAAATCCACTATCGGTAGACCTCTACCAAAAATGTTACGTCTGTGTGCTGTAACATCTTTCACATGTGTTTAAATTAATTTTAAACACTATTATCTTTGGCAGTAGCCAAATTCGATCTCTCCATGTGACAGCAAAGCAGTCACAAATACTTAGCATTCAGTCAAGAAGGAACAGAGAGCTGGTTTTTACTGAATCTATGAGCAGGTTGGTGGCCATAACTCATTCTTACAGCTTCATTCCTTCAGGTCACCGTGAGATCAAATAAAGGCGAGACAAACTTTATAACACAATAGAGATCATTATCATCTTGGGGAAAGCATAACAAATAAAATGGACTCAATAGGGGAGCCTTTAGGAGTTTCTGAGCTAAATCACGCTGTTACCAGCTTACTGAAGTCAGGCGAGACAGAGATAGAGGCTGAAATGTCTAAGCCACCAAAGGCAAAACATCACACACAAACAGTAAAAGAGACTTCTGTGCGTTAGATGCAAAAAGAAAGCAACAGATCTTCAGACAGAAGACAAAAAAGAAAGAAAAAGAGAAGAAAAATTAACCCCAACCCCACCGAAAATATTCAGCTGTCCAATTTCCACAACATCACACACTCCTCACATCTTTCTTTCTTCGCTGTGAATGTGAATGAAGGCTACAGCAGTCAGTCAGTGGTTCATACATAGATGGAGCACATGTGCGCACAAACAACGTGAGTTGTGCAAGTTGTGTTTGATAGAGCAGGAGGCTGTCTCAGAGGACTGTTTTTCACAGAGCTCTCAGCTACTACTATTATTTAATCATCTTAAATAAACATAAATGACCCAAAGGACATTAAAATCAAACACAGTTTTATACATTATGTAGTTCAGCTTGAGCGTCTGTTGTCTAGACAATACAGAATAAATTCACACAACTACACTGGCAGGCAGTGGTGCGTAAATCATGACTTTGGCTTGGATTTGCACTTGAGCATCAAATGTGCGCACAATTCCATTTTTATAACTGAGACCCCGCGGTCTTGGCTAAGAGAAGACCAGCAGCGGTTAGAAATGAATGTGGGGCCAAAAATCCCTGCACAAAAATAAACCACAAACTCTTATAAATTGCCAATTATAAAAGAAAAACCCTGACAAAAAGATGTTTCAGAACATAAAACTTGTCTGCTTCAACTGGTCATGAACGCCAGTCCTCTACACGCCACCATAAAAAAGCTTTATATTCATCTGTTTATTGAGCAAATCCAAGTTTTGCTTTGTGAGTCGCATAAAGGGACTGCAGCTAACATTTCTTATACAACATTGTGTTGAATGATGAATAAATGAACCTTGAGATTAAGATAATTGATCTTTTATGATTTTTGCATAATAGCTTGGCACAGTTCAGGGCTTGACTGAGCGCTCTTTGATGTCTTCTTAGTGTGATGTCTGTTGATTAAAGACTACTAAATTCAATATTTTAGCCCTTGTCCATGTGCTTCTCTTACTCTAGCCTTAAACAAATATTCCCCCCTAATATCCTTAGAAAATATAAAATCATTAGGATCTTCAATTGCAATTAAATTCCATTTTTTTTATATCATGTTGTCAGTTTTTAGGGGTTATTTGTCACACACAGGAAGGATTCACAGATAAAGACATGAATATTACTAATGTCATTGTCAGTCACTGTTTACTGATGACTTTACTATCTGTCAGAGCTTTACTAAAATACTGCACATGCAAACAATATTCTAGTGCTGCTTCACAAAAAAAAAAGCTTTTAACAAGCAAGACACGGGGTGGCTTTTATTGTGAAGCAGTCACAGAAAATGGAATGTATTTGTCATTGATATTAGCAGTTGTTCATCAAATGCATGTACAATACAAGACCGCAGTCGTTTTCTGCATTTTTTTTTCTGTCAGCTGAACAAGAAGCAGCAGTTACAGTGAGAGGTCAGATGGAGAATTGCAAGCAACAGGCCGTACACCTCAAACTTCTCAGCGAGGTAACCAACTGCACTGTGACCTGTTGTGTGGAAAAATAACCACGCCGTGCGTCCATAAATTCAGATCACGGTTGCTCACAGCAAGACAAAAAAAAAATGACTATAGACTTATTGACTCCTTTATTAAAACAACATGTGTTTGTCTGGCTGCACTGTAAACAGATTCAACAGCTGCACCTCTGATATATTCCTCAAAAACCAGCTGCTCAAAGAGTGTTTGCTGACCCATAATTCTGGTACCTGTAAGATTAAACCTCACATGATGCTACCACAGTAACATGGTAACCACGGGTGTCTGAAATCTTTGTGATTAAAACTGTAACGTCTTAGTAAATGGAACCAATCAAAATGTTTGTTTACAATAACATCTGGGTAGAAAACCCCTGTGGTACGTACAGAATTTACTGGCAGCAACACGCGACTGTTTTATTTTTCATGAAGTAATTTCAAAGCACACACATCTCATTAATCTAAAATGCATATTTTATGCTCTCACTAAAATTAGGATGAAGATTTAATTCACCTGTCGGGCCACAGATGAAAGAAAATGACAGCTTGAGTTTACTAAAAACTAGCAGTTTTAGTCCGACTAGCGGTGAGATGTCACTGTTGGGTAGATTTGGTTTATCAGAGATGCTAGTAAAGCAACACAGCACATAAAATAAGCACAACAGGAACATCAGATAGGTATGACCAACATGTTTAACTATATATTTTTAAACATCACAGTTACGGCTGAAAGTGACAACAGAAATGATGCGAGAGGTCCCAGGTTCAAATGCTGGATGAGCCCCCATTTGTCACAAGCTGCCTCAAGGAAAGTGACAAGAAGGAAGTCCACACCAGAGTTTTACGTAAAAACAATCAGAAGACAAACAAAACAACAGAAATGCAGGGTGGATGCCAGCTGTAGGAGAGGAGAGACAGAGTGGTCACAGGGCCTAGGTTTTAAGCTCGAAGGCCCAGGTGAGCTCAGTCAGCTGACAACATGCCCATGTCAGCCAACAGCCTGATGTGGTTGGCCGGGCAACCTTAAAGGCAGGTGAGGGGCATCACAATAGATGTGCAGACTTTACATATCTCCGCAATTCAACATCAACAGCCACTTCTCACTGCAAAGTCGCAGTGATTCAGTCTACAATTTAATGTTCTTCCTAGTTTTTTGTGACATTAAGTTTATAAATATCAAAAATCTGACAATTTAAAAAAAAAGGGTTTAGTTTGTCCATGTGTGTTTGGGGATGCTTGAGTGTGAGCGTGAGGCCAATATCCGCTATCTTGATAAAGGGACCAAATCCACGCTGGGCGAACAACAGGATTAATGGCTGTCTGATGAGACACTAATGTGCATGATATAGTACTGTATTCAGCGGGTTTCTGATAACAGTCTGGGAGAGCAGAGTCTTATTTAAACCCCCATCTATCAACCACGGGCAGACACAGCCAGAGAGGAGAGATACTGTAACAATGAACATGATAAACACCCAAAATCGACGCACAGACAAAGGCAGACTGAAAGAATACAGCAATTAGACACCGCGTGAAAGGTGAGGGAAGAAGGTGTCAATTACCAATAGAAGACACAAAGACTGAAATGAACATGCAAGGGATGGGAATAGAGAATAAAGTCAAGTAAGATTAATGGAGTGTTTGTTATTACGGCTGGTTGGGTGGGTGGACAGAGAGGCCGGGGCGCTGCAGCTATAAATAAGCCTGTTTGACAGTCACAACCGCTCAGGCAGGAAGCTGCCAGCACATCAAACAATCCTTTGGATCCTGATCCGTCTAAACTTTGTAAAGTAATGCCTTTTTACAAGTCCGCCACTTAATGGCCTAAAAATTAGGTTAGCCACCACTTCTTCTGTGTCTCAGCATTAAAGGGCCAAGTTGTAAATGTGCCAAATCATCACATCTTTCCCTATTCTTCAGAGAAATGTAGGCCCCTAATTTCCCTGATGTGATTTATCACCAGATCTAACCTCAAAGGATGTGACACTTTCCTGCCAAAAAAACCTTAAATTTAAACCCATGCTGTTCTCAAAACCCCTATAGTGAGTTGAACAAAACAAACTAAAATCCATTATTAATGTCACACATCTGTTATTTCATCCTGTTACAGAAAAATAATTTTTAACAAATCCCTCAGGTGAAATACATACGTTCCTTATGCGTCACAAGGCAAGCTGTCACTCACAATTCACTTTCAACAAGTCACATCATTTTCTAAAACTAAAATTACCACCTCACAGTCGTAAAGCTCTGCCAACCACTCAGGTTCCAGCTTACATCCATGTCTTTGAAAGAATTTAACAAAAGAGTGTATTTTACCTGAAAACATAATGGGCCTCATGCATGAATGTTTTCTTACTTTTTTCTTATTTGTTCTGAAACAAAGTAGCAGGAAGAAAACATGAAAATCCTACGTGGGATTCATGAAACCTGCGCAGACAGCCAAATTGGCTTTTCCCACCTGAGTATGTTAATGAATCGCATTTTATCTTAAATTGGATCTGTGTGCCAGGATGTTTGCAATTAGCATAGAGTGCCCCAATAAATCCATATAAGGACAAAAGACTCAAACCACAAACCAACAAGCCGCTGATATTTGACAGATGATGTTAAACTCAGGGGAAGGGGAAAAAAAGTAATGAAAAGGAAATGACACCGGGTGACAGAAAAAATGGAGCATCACTGAAGTGATTTCAAGAGGTTTCTCTGTTGCAGGAAACCCGCCACCCTCCCGGCCAGCAGGCTGCTGTGTTCAAGATTCTGTGCATCACAGAGTATTTGGGTATTTATTTTAATGGATTTTTAGGACAACAAATGCGAAGATGGTGACTTGATGAGCTCTGGAGTACAGGATTTATCTGGTCTGCTGAGCAGCAGTATGTAAATTGAATGAACTGTGGTGTTAATTGGAGAAGTTGGGGAAGCGCACAGCGTATCTCTGGTGTCAGCAGCTGTCCGTGTGTATGGCCATTTGGGGGTAATCCAGCTTTAATATCCATTAAACAACGAACTGAGATGTGTCAGACCTATCGCCTAACTCTCTCTGGAAGGCCAGGAAAGTGATAGAAGTGAACACCAGCAGCAGATGAGGAGGATGAGATCAATTCATCTGTGATCTAATGTGAGGCTCCAGAACGGCACACAGGTTTTAAACAATCTGTCTCGGTAACCTAATCATCTTTATGTGCAAACGCTTAAATGTTTGAATAAATAAATAGTTGTATAGCATTTTTCTTCTGTGTTTTCTGTGTTTGTTCTTACCAAAGAACAAAGAGGGAATGGAAAAGTATTGATGAATATCACAAACAAACAATTTAACATGAAATCTGTTTGTATGAATGATTCATGCATGAGGCCCAATGCCTCCAGCCATAGCTGTGACCAGTGCAGAGGTATAAAAAATGGGTGAAGAGCAGCACATGTTACAGAAAGACAAAAAAACAAAAAGAATAATGGACGGCGTTAAGCAGCTGCATTTCAACAAACCACGATACGGACACTCAACCTGTTGAGAGGTCATTCAAAAAAATGTCACAGTGTTGTGTTAATGTGATCCCTAGACTGCATCTTTTACACTGTATTTAACACTCATATCTGTGGGATGGAAACTTTGATTCATCCAGCAAGACATATTCATTGCCTGAATATGTTGTTCAGCAGCAGAGGACATAACATAATTAAGGCATGCTGACAGATGCAAATCCACTACAGGTCAAGGGCACATGCATACATTTGGGAGCTTAAGATACCCTGAGTCTGATAAATTGTCTGATAAAATTATCTCTTGGAACTCTGTTTGAATAAAACTTCATTTAGGTGACCCTGAGCAATGTCCTTTAGTCCCAGTTGCTGCAGTAAAACAGCAAAACAGCAGGTGATCTTACTTGACATGCAGACCAGGTTGTGGAAGATTTCTACGACTGATATGTGAGCAAGAGTCTGACAGACTTTGAAAATGATTTAAAGTATTCAATAAATATATTTATACATTTTAAAATACGGTTATGGAAGTAAAACTGGCTCTTACGTGGGTTTTTCATTGGTGATGAGCACTTTGACCTTGTTGAGGGCTTTCTTGGCACCAGTGGGGGCAGGAGCAGCGGCAGGCGCAGGTTTGGTGTGGGCGGGGCTTGCATGGGGGCTGGCAATGTAGACCTTTTTGCCAGCGCTGCCCGGTGGTTTTGAGTGAGTAAAGTCTGTGATGAAGACTATTCCTTCGCTGGTCAGCACTGCCGAAAAAGATGTGAAAAAAACAGTACAAAGATGAATATGCTTGTCGCAGCTGTTGTGTTATGTTAATGAACAACCGTCACTTGAGAAAATGTCTGGTTTCCTTTACCTCTGTTTTTGAAAATGAAATGTTAACAACAGCTCAATGGTTTACATAATTGAACGTCCTGCATCTTTCTAGAGGTGGCACAGTGTATCTGATATGTGTTGAGATATATTCAGGCATGGTATTAAATCTCATTCCAACTCGATGAATCAGAAATCTAAGAAGTCCAGCTACAATATAGAGACAAGATGTGTATAATATGTGGGCAGCAAAAGTTAAAAAGGGAAACGGTGAATAAACTATGGTTGAGTCAGATGTTGTTCACCTACACGCCATGTTGGAGGGGTCAAAGGGGTCAAAAGAAAAGGAGAGGATGTTCTCAGCATAACTCTTCTTCCACAGCTTGGTGCCTGTGTCTCCGTTCCACAGAACGATATAGTTTGGAGGGTGGATGGCTAGGAGCAGATCCCGAGACGCATCCTGATTCCACAACCACTCCAAGTCTGCCAGAGAAAGACAGCAAGACAGAGAGGAGAATTGTGGAGAGAAGAGGATGTAGGCGTAGTGTGCGCCAGGAGGAAAGACAGAGAATGATGGTAAGAGCATCTTAATGAAAACAAATGGCCAACAACAGAGCAACAGTTCAATGTTTCTGGCTGGCAGCACTGCCAGGGAAATGTCCCCTTCCTGTACACAGCTGACAGACAAAGAATCAATCCAAGCCTACGATGTGGAGGGCGGCGTTGGTCATGGAAGATTTCTTACCCTGGATAGGTTTGGAGTGCTCCTGGATCTCACAGTGGGCAGTGCCGCTGACCACATCCCACACTATGATCTTCCCCGAGGCATCTCCCGAAGCCAGCCGCAGACAGTAAGGAGAGCTCAAGTTGTGGTAGTAGTTTTCCCTGGACCATTTCACCTAGCAAACACAAAACAAAAGCTGAGTATCTGGCAGTCGCTACAGAAACACTGCAAGACTTCCACATTTTTGCATTTGTGTAAACAAAGTAAACCACAGAACCTGTCTATAACATTTTTTTCTGACACAGAAGATGTTGAATTTCACTCCACCTGGCAACACAAAAATAATATTTGGATGTAACCCCTTTGAAATCATTAACATTTTGATTAGTTTCATGTAAGAAGTTACTCTCTGCTAGAATAATTTTAGACATTCGTGTGAAATTTTGGCACAATTAGCGTATGAATTATTGAGTTATAGCCAAAAATATGTTTTTTAAGGTAACACTGACCTTTGACCACCAAAATCTAAGCTGTTCATTTGAACCAAACATTTGAACCAAATTTGAAGAAATTCAACTCAAGCTTTTCTGAGATATTGTGCTCACAAAATTGTGAACCACAGAGGTCCTTGAGCATACAGTCATAACTGTACACCAAAAAACAAGCTGATGAGTCCAGTACTATGAGAGATAAGCTGCCGACAAGCTCCAGGTCCCGTGGCACATATGCATAACACGAGTGATCACACGATCTCTGGCAGGCATAATAAGTAGTGCCTATAAATGTGGGCTTAGGGGACTAAGATACAGAAAATTGAAGAAATAAGACACAGACCACAGAGGAAGCGACAACATTGAAATGCAGCCAATGCAAGTGCTACACTTAAAAAGACAAATGACTCCATGAACAAGTTGGTGTTTAAATAATTGATTCTGCCTGCATATTTGTTCCTGAATAGGCATGCTCTTTACTGTGGCTACTCCTTCTTTTTCTATTTTTTTCTTTTAATTCAGCAAGCTTTCTTATGTCAGGCTGGGCGGTGAGGAATGGCCCTCTGCTGTGGCTGCGGTGCTTTACAAGATTAAAGTGTGCTTTGGAGTGAGGAATGAGAGCCTCGGATTGAGCCCAGCCACTGATAATCACTGTAGAATTTATTGCCCATTATTTACCCTTCGACAAAACACACAAACATATATACACACATACATAAACACACACATACACACACACACAATAGGATTCTCAGTCAATGCTGAAGCAACCTTTATCAGTGTTGTGGAGTTGGTTTACACAGTGAAGCAGAGCTGAATCTGTCTGCTAGTGAGGGACAAAAACAAACTTAGCTCAAGGTCGCACAATGCTAACTTTAATACTGGGTGATAAAATATTACTCCAGCAGCAGGTGTAAAGGATACACAGTGTGACATACAGCATGTGCACTGAAGACATTTAAAGCTTACAAACCACATTCACATATGCTGACTTAAAGTGCAAAAGGTAAGATTTATGTTTTTTGCTTCCATGAATCAGATGTTCAAAAACATTTTCTGTTTCCAGCTTCTCAAATTGGAGGATTTACTGCTTCTCTTTGGCCTTCAGATAGTTGGACATCTCTTTGGGCTCTATGATGGGCACTAAGTGATTGATATTTAATATTTAATTGAGAAAATAACCAACAGAGTAATAAAAAATTAAAACAATCATCAGCTGTAGCCCTACTATGGATAAACAATGAAAGAGATGAAAAAAAAAACTCACCTTGACCACATTAGCTTTGTGCCTCTCCAACACCTGGATGGTCTGAGCAGTCTTTGGATCGATGATGAGAATACTGGAGTGACATCCCTGAGCTATCAGCCCCTGCCAACCCCTACAGTAAGTGAAAGTCAGGGAGAATGATAGGAAGGGGAGAGTAACCATAAAGAAGAAAGTGAATGATGAGGCTGGCGTGAGGGAGCTGAAAGTTCTTTCCACCACAGAGAGAAATGGTGCCAAGTCATGCACAACACCACATAAAGAAAATTTAAAGAGAGATGTGACTTTATACATTTTATTTTATGAGACAACATCAATGACTGTGCCCATTTGGCCTGACACTGGTTTGTATAACCTCTCCCATTAATATAGTTTTACTTTAAAGCTGTGTCTGCAATACAATTACCTGCTTTTCACTCCATGCCTGCATCTATCTTCATGTTTCAGTGTGCATACATACATACTTCTGCATGCATACATGGCAGGACCACCTTCAGTTGCACAAAATTTATCCTTAAATCCCTCAAAGGATCATTGTGAAGGATTTATTAGCATCTGCCAATGACCTTGCAAATTTCAATCACCTTGCCTCACGCTCCCATTTTAATTGTGTATATGAACACAGCTCATTCTAAGGTATCAGGTGATTATACACTAATGGAAACATACTGATCAATATTATATTCCATTTCTGCCATATTCTGCCAATAAACCCCTCATAAATCTTACACACTATACATTTAAGTCCTGGAGCAACAAGCTGATATAATTCACACCTGACAGAAGTGTGTGACTAGCGGAATAACTACAGAATAAATAGGGATGCATTATATGGACTTCTTTCAGCCGATACCAATAACAGATAATTACCTGCTTTGCATGGCAATACTGATAAGACAATCATTTTGGTATTTTAGAAGTAAGTTAATATACTTTGTAGTTCATGTATACCTGAGGTTCAGATGTCTGAGCAAGGATGGATGATTTAATATTCCAAGTCTAAGTGACATCACTATTACAACAAAAACAAATAACAGCTCTGAATCTTCAAAAGTTTATTTTGTTTTTTCAAGTACATCAAAAATATAATAAATAATGGGTAGCTGCAAATGAAAGCTACACTATTTACTATAAAAATCATCAAACACGTATGCTTATTGTATCTACCATATAATTCACATACTGTCGATCTGCATGAGGTAAAACAACACCCACAACATTTACACTTAAAGTCTTTTATTAAGATGATTAATGCAAAGTATCAGCTCTCAGTTTTAACTATTAATAATAGTGTGCGATCCCTGTCGAAAATATTAATATTTCTGACCGCCTTTAGCCCTGGGATAATTTAAATAAAGTCGGACTACAGTCACAGTCTCTGCTTGAAGGCTTGAATACATCATCAGGCCCTGTAAAATGTCACATTACATCACATGACACAGGATGCCCTAACGTTACATGATTCTCTGTTTGATGAGAAAAAAAACTACGTTATCAACATCAATTTATCCCTGGCATATTTCGAAGGAGCAATGAAAGGAAACGATAAAGTGAAACCCACAACATGTATTTAGTAATTCGTAAACATCACCTGTCAGTCGCGCATCTTGTCTAAATGGACAAGCTACAAAACAATGCTAACGGCAGTGGTGCAGGACTCACCAATCGACGGCGGTTTTATTCTGTAAATTGAGAGTGCCAGTCAACGTCCGAGCCGCGAGCTTGATGTTGACCGTGTACGGAATCATTATTGTTGATCAGTATTTATGATACATTAACATTTGTTGACCAAAAGCAGCTAAAATTGATTAGCTTCTGTGGGTTCGGCTCTGTTGAGAATCCTAACAGGAAGTGACGCGGTGTTTCTAAATGAAACACCGTGTGGGAACAAATCCCAGCACAAGAAAGGTTCCAGGACTGACATCTCATATTAATGCGGAAATTAGTAAATTCTCTCCAACGTTTGACCGGTTAAAATAAATTGTTATAATAGCATTACATATTTATTTACTATGTATTTTTGCATCAAACAGCATTTTAGCAGCCTAAACTATTGCATTTTTTGCTGGGCTTGTTTTGTGAATATAATTTTTTTAAGGGTTGAGACAATAATGACAATGTTTGATTACAAAATATAAGTGTCAGTGACAACTTACTTTCTCATTAAATGTACTGGTGTGGTGACAGTTTGACAATTATAATAAAGAAGACAAGTTGGCAGCACTTGCCTATGGAAATCAATTATTTAACGTCCCCTTCTGTCAACTCAGAAGTTGCCTTTTAGTTTTTAACTGAATGTTACTAATTAAATCTAAAGTATAATTAAATAAAATCTGCCAAATACCCCATTTTATTTTTAAATATTGTGTGAACCATTTAATTTTTTAAAGGTACTGTTTAATGTGCTAAAATCAGTGACCTCAGTAATGCATTTTATCGCCAGAAATGACTTATTCACTCAAATAGCGTCATTTACTCCATAATTTGAAATTGCATAATAGCTTATTATATTCATTATAATTTACCCCCTGTGTGAATGAACACTGATGAGCTTATGCCCACAGGGTGCATAAGAGTCTAGAATACTAGAGAGACCTCAAGCGGTTTGGAGTGGGTATGCTGTTAGGAGCAACGTCCCGCAGGAAGCTGATCTAAACTAACTCACAGTCTAGTTAGTCTGATGAGCCTGGAAGCAACACACACGGGAGATCAGAGAATGGTTTTCGGCCACCACAGCCATGCAACTTAAATCTAAAATACCTCAAATAACAGTTTCATTTTCATTTATTATCCCCATTAGCAGCAGCTGAAGCAGCAGCTATTCTTCCTGGGGTCCACATGTTGGCACTTCAGAATGTCAAAATCTTTCTGCCTTTCATTGGTTGCACATCCTCCCTGTAGTGAGCCAAGCTGGCACACTGGTTGATGCGGAACACATCTCTGGGGAATACAGAAGAGTGTTAGGGCCAGGCATAAGGGGAAAAAAGGACGAGGGGAAGATGTATTATAAAATGTGCATTTCTTTAAAATGTCATGCATTAAAGTTAAAATGTCAAGAATAAAGTCAAAATGTCGAGAATAAATTCAGAGAATAACTTCAGGGAATTATTCTCAACATTTCAAGTTTTTACTTGACAGTTCTACTTTATTTTTGACATGTAAAGTTTAAAAAATCTTTCTCTTCTCATTTTTTCCCCCTTATGTCTGGCCCTAGTGCTCTTCAAATCACGTGTCCTGGATGATTCATATAAGGAGGACGAACCCTGAACTTGCAGGCTTTATTGACATCAATATACTTCATTAACAGTGCTAACAAATACAACAAATCTGTACCCCCTGGCATGTTCTCCTTTCAAACTCCCAACTCTGGACCCACTGGTCTCAAGTTTCCAAGTTCTTTAGTTGTCTCTGATTTGTTGAACAGCTTGTGCCAACAGCAACAGTCAAATGTCTCCCACACAGCCTATATCACACATATTAAAACTTATTGTTATAGCCAAATTCTTCCTTGTGGTCTGCAGTGCTACTTCTGTATAACCTGTCCTCAAGACACAGATAACAGGAGTAACTCCCACTATTTAACAACAATAGTAGACCACATTTCACTCGAGAAAAAAGTTACCATGAGCTCTTTTTGTCTAGATAATGTCAGACAATGACATTCTGGCAGAAGTTAGCCTTCAGGTTTCTGTGATTCTTTCCTCTGGGGAAGCAGAATTGAGACACATCTTGTGGTGCAACACATAGAAAATATATATAGTCAAAGAACACATGTTATAATGAGGAACTGAAAGTGCAGAAAAAAATTTGCTGGAACATGAACAGACAACTTATCTGTTATATTTTAGTGTTTCATTAACTGGTAGATGACAGCATTTGATTGATTCTCATGAAACCTTGAGATGACTTTTGAGAAAGATATATCTGTTTTCCCCACTGACGGTTACATATTCAACAAGACACATTTCCACAGTTCTAACAATGAAGGACATTCCTCTCATTTGCAGAGTCAATGTAGTAAAGACACTGGCTTGGGATGTGAAAACAATATTTTATGAAGCCACAAGCTTTTATAATCGGAAAATGTTCAGGGTAACAGGTTCTTCTCTCATGGTTCACTGGTTGTAAATGCAGCTCTGTTAATGGTGTTTTCATAACACAAGAGAACTGCATTGTTATTTTGGGGCTATTTTGTTCAGTGCAGTCACCCTTTGCATTTTGATTATGCCGCATCCTGCATTTACATACTTTATTATGTGGTAAAAACACAACAAAAATCTAACTTTTTAAAATAATTCTGGATATATTGTGGACTAAGTCTACTACACACATCCAGGTACAAGGAAAAAGAAATTCCAGTGGTCTTATATGTCCGTTGTGGCAGACAGACAAAATGAACAAATGAAGCTCCGCCTGTTTCAATCAGGAAGACTATCTTTACGCCTCATTCATCCCGAACTGTCTTTCTGCCCCATTCTCTCTTTACCCACTTGTTCTCAATCAGCTATCCATGGGTGTTCACTCTTTAAGTCAACCAACCAGATTCAGCCACAGTCTCCATCAGCCAATCATCTTGTTGTGTCAAAGCCTTAAATCTGTCCTCCTCTCTGCCGCTTTCACTCTCAGTTGTGCACATATCAAATGGAACGAGTCTCTCCTGATTGAAGTTCCATAGCTGTCTATGTCAGATTGTTATTGGATTTTGTTAGCAAACCCCTGGCGCTGTTTTCTGATTTGCATGTTAATTGTAAGTTGGTTGACAAAAGATTGCATCTCCGCTCCCTATCCTGGATGTTTGACTTGGTGTCAAAATCACCTTGTGGTCATGTACACACCCGGAATCTGTCACGTTCATAATAATGATTGCAGGTCTGCAGTCTTTAGGAGCACTGGTCTCTCTTATTATCTGTTATTCAACCGTTGACAGCTGACTTCTCATTTTTCTTAACCGGCTGCTAGGGGCTGCAAGTGATCAACAACCGCTTCAGTTTGAAATCTAGCTCAGTTAGAGACTACGTCAATTGAAGTCATGTTCATGTTGGTTGAACTTTGCAAATCTCTGCTGGTTGCATCTGTGGCTGTTGTGGCATTGCAGGAGGTGCTTCACCGTCTGTTTGCCTGGCAGGGATCTGCACTCTACTGGGTGCACTCTTCTTATTATACTAGTTCTCACTCTTCCCGGGCTTTAGGCTTGAGAATGTCAGACCTTATGTGGTTTGCAGACTAAGGGGGAAAGTGTCCAATAGATCTGATTTAATCATTTCTCATTCAAATTTTTCCTCCCCACTTAAACTGATACATTTGGAATTATGGAGGTAAAAATCCCTCTATAGGATTATATTTTTCAACTACTTGTTTGATGAATGTGAAACCTTTTCTTTCTTTGAAAACTCAGGAGGAACATTAGCCAGTGGATGCACAGAAATGAAATTTTTATTGATCCTCTTATCTGAATGCATGAGACCACAGCCAAGCATATTTCCCAAAATGTCAAAGTGTCCCCTTAAGAATGATGGATCTGGGTTGTCCTGGTCGGCTAATGTTCGTAAAACATGGATATGATAAGGAAAGCCTGGTTCTGTTCTTTCCGGGGATCAGTGTGAGCCCATGTTTTATTCTTACCTTTTACTTTGTACAATCTATCCTCTATTGTTAAACTATCACTTGATGTGTTTCTTTCATTTAGATTAAACAGATGATGTTCGTGCTGTCACATCCATCCGCTGCTGTGAGCCTGTTGTTCACAATATGAAACAGGTTTCCAGCCGTTACACTACCGCATTCAGACTGTGAGCCTCTCTCCCACTGATAGTAATTTAACTCGCTATTCAGACCTCTTGTGCATTCTATTATGTCTTGACATAAACATACTGTACATATTTTATTTGCATGTTGCGAAGTTGTGTACAAGGTCCATTTTACATTAGATTGCCACTGCATTTACTTATTCATTTGTGCCCAGTAGGGAGTTGCTGCAAAACGAACCCACAAAAACACAGGCCTGGCACCACATTACATGGTTCTGGCACAATAAATCTGGCACAATAATTGTGTTTTGGGTCAGATAACTACTTGGCTATAGGAATAGTTTGACATTTTGGGAATATATGCTTATTTGTTGTTTAACTGAGAGACACATAAAAAGATTGACACCACTCTCATGCGTGAACACTCAATATGAGGCTACGGCCAGCAGTCAATTAGCTTAGCTTAGCATCAAAACTAGAAGCAGGAGAAAACAGCTGATCTGGCCATAGGGATGCACGGTATGGATTTTTTTTATGGATTTTTTTTTACCGTTAACCAAATTTACCTGCTTCTCATGACCAATATGGATAAAATAATTGATCATTCATTATATAACTTTTTTTGTATTTTAAAAAATGAGTTCATATTGCCTGTTTATACGCACCTAAGGGTAAGAAAGAAGAAAGTTTAAAGAAAGTTTTATTGTAAAGTTCATCAAAAAACGTCACAAGAAGAATCCAAATTAAATGCTTCAACAATCTGTCAAACCAGATATTATTCTAGCTGATAAATAATACCAATATAGGCTGGATAGCATCCCTACTATCCAAAGGTAAAAATTAGCACATTCTAAAGGTCACTGATTAACATGTTATATCCTGTTTATTGAATCTGTACAAAAGGAGTATTGTGTAGAAATTATTAGTCATTTTCGGGCATTTGATGAAATGACTGAGGCATTTTTCTTGACAGGACATGGTTTTCTGGCTGCTTCGCAAATGTAATATTCACTTTCCTTTTAGATCTGTTTTGCTGAATCCTGAGGGAAAAAAAAATCTCGATCTTGCACTTGCTAGATGCACAATTTTCTCCACCAGTTTACTCATTTACCTCAGCTCCCCCGGATTTGATTCTGAAAGGCAGTGTTAAGTCAGGTTACCCTTTCAGGACAAGCCTTGTTTGACAGGGTGAAAGCTAATAAATCAGTCCTTTATTTCTCTTTCTTGTTTTTCTTCCCAGAGCCTTTAAGTTTCTGTGGCAGTGTTGACCAAAGGGACCCAGGCAGCGATGTGCAATGAAGGTTCTATAATGAAAATGGAGAGCAAGGATAATCACACTTTGGGTCACGTAAAAACCCAATTAGAGCCTGAGTGCTCTGAGTGCGCTTGACTGCTGGCCGCCAGGGCGCCAGCCATGTAAAATGCCCCAATTATTTCCATCACCCATCTGTACATTCAGCCTGGAAATCTACCCATATTTTAGATGTGTTTATAAGCTTGCTGAAATATTTTATTGATGTGCTGCGTTCATAGTTTATTCACACAAACTCTGTTGATTTCCACCTCCCCTCTATGATGTTCCTTATAGGGAATAATGTACAATTATTTGCTCATGACAAATATAAGATGTTGAGGTAAATATTGCCAGTTTTTGGGGATTCCCATATTTTACTTTCACTTTAAGCCGTGGTTCCCAAACTGTGTGCTGAGGCTCAGTGGCATGCTGTGAGGGAAACTCCAAGTATGCCTTGGGATTTAATGTACTATTTCAGTACTCTTACAACTTACAGCACTCTTTGCACAATACAGAAGCAAACTCTACGCCCTAAAAAAAAAAAAAAAAACATCCTTCAAAGTGAACCCTAGTTTTCACTTGTTCATGCAGTTACAGAACGGTGTGAATTATTTGTGAATTTCTGTCCCTTTTTTCAGTTCCATAGCCTAATTTTTTAAAAGTTTTTAAGGTTCCAGATTAATTATTGACTTATTTTGTTACTAAATTATTTCATGAATAATAGCTGTTTGTCAAATTTGATTTGGCATTAGTAAATGAAAATAAAAGTTTACATCATATGAGTGATAACACGTGATATAAAAGCTATTTTGCGAGAATGTGAATACAGTTGTGCCTTGGCCACAAAAAGTTTGAAAACTGACTTAAAAACCACTGACTTAAAGAATGACCTATTCCTTTGAAGGGCAGAAGAAATAAATAACAAAACATACTATTGTGCAATAGTATATACACTCAGGGGTTTTGTTGCTGCAGGCTTACTTGTTCTGAACGACCACCCGCTTAAACCTGAATGGAATTTTTGCCTCCCGCTTCTGGCAGTGAAATGATCAAACACTGCCGATGTGTGCTCATGACGTTTGCAGTTTTCCGCCATAATGTCTCCGTCATGCTGTAGCCTACTCCATCGCTATGGCCGCTCCCCCCTTCAGCTATGGCAAACCAATCATGACCGGTTGGTATAAAAAGCATCATGAGTAGTACATCGGCACAGGAATGTCACTACGAACCCAGATTTTAAAAAAACAAAAAACTATTGTTCTATTTCATTTCATTTTATTGTATTTGTCAGGGACCATGTGCATTGTTAGATGTACATATTATAATTTGATGAATTGTACCAGAGTTAGTGTAAAGCTAATTTTTATGTGCAGTATCTTGGCAGGTCACAACTATAACATACGCACCGCACCAGAAAAGAAATGGACAACCAGGACAGGACACATAATACAAAATTACACTCAGCAGTACATCACACACCATGTCAGTGATTGTGATACTGTTACACTAATTTAAGGCAGTCACAGTACCATTACCCGTCACTCTCAATTACTACTGTCAGACAGAAAACACATAGTGCCCTTTAAGGGTTGAGATATTTCAGCCATCCTTGTAACCATTTCAGAATCCATCAGATCCAAGGGATAAAACATTCCTGTCATGTTATAAAAAATTTTTTTTAAAAAAAGACAAGTCTGGACAGAAAGATATTTCTACAAAATATTACTCAGTTGCACACTATAAATCCTGTGAGCTGCACAATGTGTAATATATTTTGTACAATATCAAAAAAGGAAACATTAAAAAGTCACAGAAAGGAAAATCCTTATGGGTTAGAACACAATGAAAGAGTCACACAGTTACAACAGATGTACTGTCACAGCCAAAATCGCCAACAGGCTTATCATGTGGCTCTCCTTATCATCATCATCCGTCCTCCGAACTTTTAAGTGACACACAACAAAATCCAGCCCCGTCACGTCTGTTTTTATGTTTCCCAGAAAGCAGAGAATTAATGACAAGCTGAAGCCCCCCCCCCAAGTCTGTATGCTCTCATTTCTGCTTTCCTGCCTGCATCCTCTTGATCTCCTCCACATCAGCAGAATTCCCTCTGCGAGCACAGTGGGCATAAGGAAGATGAAACAGAGGCAACAGGGCCATAAAATTCTCATCGACTTCTCTAAAACCATAGCAGTCTATACGGGAGGTTGAAGTTAATGTTTTACCATGTCACGTCTTAGTTCACTTGAAAAGTTGGAGGTAGCTGAAACAAAAGCCAAAATGTTTCTCTTTCAAAGTTCTCATCACCTTCTGTTGCTCATGAAGCGTGTCAGATCCACATGAATGGACGGGCCCTTGGAATCATGCCTCCAGAATGTGTTAACAGCTCTCTTCCATATTTCAAACAGCCTCGCTGGAGGGTTACAGCACGAGATGTCAGAATGAGTTATGGTATCACACTTTGAGAGGAGAGACCCCCACAAGATATCCCTGATTTACTTTTATCATCAGGCAATTGAACATCTGCCATATGTGTATTAATGAAAGGCTGAATGAGTCGTATAGTGAGGACACTGTCATCTGCGTAATTGGCAGCACTGTTTCTATTACTTCTACGGGCATGAAATTGACTCTAAATTGCTGGCTTGTAGCTGCAAAATGAGTCATGATTTTATGCTCAGGGTGAAATTTCTTCACACTGGAAAAATTACACATACTCGACACATTTCATTTATTATAAATACATCAGAAGGAGGTGTGACAGGGAGAACATAAATGGCATAATGGTATATAGCATAAATATACTCTGACTTTGCACTTAATCAAGGATGTGAATTGATAGCCTTGTGAACTGTGAATAGTTTGCATGTGAACAAGCTTGGGGAGCGATGGATTACATGCCTCAAGTGTCCAGTACAAGATTTTTGGGCATTTTCATTGATGAGAGTTTGAATTGAAGAGAACAAACCGACTGCATTCGTAGAAAAATCCATAGATCTCTTGGTATAATAATGAGGGTCAGTCATCTTGTTAACACAAACTGTCTCTTAACTTTTTTATTATAGTCTGATTTATCCATATCTTTCATATTGTAATATAGTTTGGGCAAGTATTTTTCCGACTACTCTCCTCTAGAAATGTTTTGTTAGGATTGCACCCCGATCAGAGTCACACACAGTCATTTTTGTCTCTCCCTGCACTGTATTTTATTATTTTGCCTTTTTAGAGTGTTTTAATTGTGCAAAAAACTATTCTATGCTATGCTATGCTATGCTATGCTATGCTATACATGTATTACATGATTAGGTAATAGGATACAAAAAAGGTAGCTGTGTTCCATTACAGTTACAGAAAAAAAATGGAATCAGATTACAGATATATTTAGTAAAAGTGGGATAACGATTTTATAATGACGAACAAGTAAACCAGAGCTGATCTTACGTTTGACAATTTATTATCATGGCTGCTAGTGAACAACTGTTTCACTGGGTGGAAATTTCGACATTATTTTGTTTTTAAACCAGAACAAAGGAGCAACAGAGTGACAGTTTTGCCTTCAGCTATGAAAATACTGTCATCATCCAAAAACTTGACATCTGATTTAATGAACATTTATGTGCTAACTGCTAACGTTAGCTACACAGACAACCCGCTAATACCAGATACACTAATCAAGTTACATTACTTTAATATTGTGATACTTGGATTTGGTTACTGACTACATTTTTAGTAGGTAATAAGTAATTGTATTGGAATACATTTTAAAAGTAACCTACCCAACCCTGCATGTGAATACTCAACATGCATTTCAGCTTCACTACAGAGATACAGACTCTAGCTTAGTTTTTGGCTGACAATATATTTGTTTGCTGCTTTCACTGTTGAAAAGAGAGACTGTGCCCCTTGTATTGTGCATGCATAAATGTTTTCCACACTCAGAATTGTCCAAAAATGACCCATACTGCAAGGTAATTTTCAATTGAGTGCAAATGAAGGCCACGTATTTGTACAATCTGTCTGTGGAACAATAAAAGTGTCTGAGCCACATCGAGTGCAAAGTAGAGGGTGAAAATGGGAGTGCTTTTGTGGGATGGTTGCAATGGATTAAAATGAGAGGGGTTTTTTTTGTTCAGGAAATAAAGATACATTCAGAATACACATTTGAATGTTGAGTTCACACAAGTTCATTCTTGACCTTAAAACACAGCCGCTGACAAAACAGTCACACTCGAAGGTCCATTGAGAAGCTGTTCTTGAGCTTTTAAGTATGTCACATGATATTCATCAGCAAATGATGTCTGCCCAGTTGTCATGGAAATGTAGAGTAGATGCTTTTTAGCCTGGGAACCAGATGAATCTGCTGAGCTCATGTTTTCTTTCACTCTGGCAGATACACATTTGTGAATTAGTCTGGCGCTGGCAGGCTTTTAACTTTTAAGTCGACACGGAGAGTAAAAGTCAGGAGACTACGTATAGCAGAAATAATGAATACTGAACATCCACATTTCCATGACAATCGAGCAGACTACATTTGTCTGTTTTAGTTTGCATATTTCACATTAATTAGTGCCGAATGTTCGCTGGATGAGTAAGAGTCTGTATATGGGTTGTAAGAAATCATGAATTGTCTTTTAGAAGGAGTAAATGTTTATACAAACAAATCGAGCAATATATTAATGGAGTCTGGCAGACAGTGAGACAGGCACTCACTTAACTCAGACTTCAGAGCGTGTATTTTCAGAACAGTGGGCTTTTACAGTGTTGCACATGACTTGTACTCCTGCAGAGTTCCTGCAGCCAGCCTGAGCTGTCTGGGAAGTAGGGGATGTTGGGGAGACAACTCGCTTCTTCCTATATTAAATAAGAACTCAACTTATTTAATATCCTCTATATGGCTCCAACTTGACCACTGAGCAAAACAGTGCAGGAGTCGGGAGGAATTTATATTGAAGATTTGGAGAAAAACAAACCTCTTTGATTAAATGTCTGCTATTGAAAATGCATTAAACATCACTGGTTTAAAAGTAACCAATGCTCGTTTTTAAAAGTACTTTTATTTATTTATTTATTTAAGTATTTTTAAGTAGTTTTATTAGCAGTTGAGTAATATTTCAGTTATATAACAGTAGAGGTACTTGAGCACAGATTTTCAGTATTCTTTCCGCTGTCTGTATCTATCGAGGATTATCATTAATAGACATTTGAGAAGCCTTCACATTTTTCTGAATGCACACATTCTCTTTCCTAATAGTGCAGATATGAGTGGGATGAAGCTTAGTTAAACTATCCATAATACTGTTCATTAAGGCCTTGCAGAACCATTATCTACAGACTCAAACCGTTCAGACATTAGAGGGAATGAGTCAATAAACCACTAAGCGCTCAGCAAAGAGAGCAACGAGAAACTATATGATGAAAATGAATTCATGTAAATTGAAAGCACCAAGAAAAACAGACAAATAATGATAATGCATTGCAGTTATATTTACCTTAAACCAAGATCATTTTCCAGCCACTCTGAAAAGAACATTTAATGTAGTGGAAACATAGTGTCACAAAAGTCTGACCCTGAGAGAACCATAAGTGGTGCTTTCAGTCTCCCGGCCACGCTCGATGCCTCATCAACACAAACCACATATATGCTGATGTATCTGTCAGCATAACTTATGACTCAGTCTGGCTGTGGCCTCCTTTTTGATGCTTTATTAAGGTCTAATAAATGACAAGGTGACGGACAGTCAGACATGAAATGCGGTTAAAGAAAACGAGCTGCTCCCAAGAGGAGTATAAACAAAATGAATTAGACCTTGGGTGTGTGATGTTTCAATAAAACAGTAAGACTATATTCAACATGCAGGGCAGACGAGGCTTCACGGCCTATTAGTTGCACAGAGGAAGAGACGCGTGGGAACGGTATAAAGGCCGAGAGAGCGGCTCCGAAAGTATTTCAGCAGCTTAATGTGATGATGAAGCCTATAAATCTCCAACAACATGATAAGCTTTAGATGTCTCACAGTCATGCAAATCATTTTTGTTAATCACTTGAATATTTTTCTGTGATCTGAGCCATGCAAACTGCGTTTTCTAAGGCAGAGTGCACAGCTGTGATCAGGCGTGGCAAAAATACACACATTCTTTATTCAAGCAGTACAGATACTTGTGTCCAAAAAAAAGACTGGTTAAGATAGATGTCTGAAGGACATCTCTACCAGCAGTTTTTGTGCAAAGCTGACTGAGTCTCACCTTTTCTCCACAGTCAAGTCCCTCTGTTTCATCTTGTTTTGTTTACTTTTTTTTTTTGTCTTTTTGTCTTCAAGGATTCAAGGATGCAAGGACATTTATTATCATTAAACCAAACAGGATTATACAACAATTTACAGTTAACAATAAATTAAAATCTAACAATTTAGTCTTTTAGAATTGAGGGTTTTTTTAAACATAATTTTGTCTTGTTATGACTTCGTATTCTTGTTACTTCGTTTTTGTCTTATTACGTTGTTTCTGTCTTATCACTATTTTTCATCTTATTACATCTCTTTCATCACATTTTTAAAAAAAATTACGTTGTTTTCACCTTGTTATGTCTTTTTCATATTGCTACGTCTTGTACGTAATTTTTGTCTCATTATGTCTCTTTCTTCTTGTTTAATCTTCTTGTTTTCATCTTGTTGTCTTTTTCATCTTGTAATGCCTTTTACATAGTTTGTTGTTTTGTTATGTCTTTTTCTCCTGTTACATCTTTTTCATATTATTACTTTTACGTTGTTTCCCTCTTGTTACGTCCTCTTATGTCGTTTTTATCTTTATACTTCTTTTCCATCTTTTTTGTCTTGCCACATCTTTTATTTGTGATACGCACTGATGGACACACCGAGGAATCGTCTTTTCTACGTGTTATTGTCCCATTTAGGTTTAAATCAATCTTGTTGTTGAGAAGGTGGCGCGTGCTGATGCTCAATAAAATTAATCAATAATTACCCTCAAATGCATTAAGACTAAAGTAATGAACCTGTTTTGAAAATGTAAAAAGTAGAAAGCACAGATATTTGTGTTTAAATGTAGGGAGTAAAAGTAAAGATTTGTCAGAAAATAAATACTCAGGTAAAGTACAGATGCCTGAAAAATCTACTTGAGTACAGTAACAAAGTATTTCTACTAAGTTACTTCCCATCTCTGGCTATGATACATTCAGTTACAGCCTTGGGTGCACACAAATATACTGACACTAATATGAGCTTATCTAACCCCCTAACAATGCTATTTGGCTCTTTGCTCTGTACTCAGTATAAATTGGTATTTTATAGAGTTAGTTTCTGTTATACACCTGAGATAAAGTGGATAAGTTTGTCCCTGGCAACCATACAGTTGTTGGTAATGGCAACAATAAAGATCCAGTTGCCAGGGATACACTTAAATCATGGCCAGATACGGTGGCCTAGAAAAACAAAGAGAGCTTAGAGAATAGAGAAGTAATATTTTTCTTTGTCTCAGTGACATCTCGCAGCATTCAAACACTTTGGCAGTATTGATCACGTAGGCTTTACAGTGTATGATAATAGAGAATATCGATTTGATGAAAAATTGAGAAGAGACTGAATAGAGAGGAGGGGGTGAAAGTGAGATGGTAGGGGAAAAGTCAAGGAGAAGCAGAAAGTGAATAAAGAGAGCTCAAGGTTGATGTCTGCAAAGGAGGGAAAAAATGCCAGAAATCCTCAGTGAGCTCAGACACTCATTATCACAACTTAGCTGCACAGCAAGAAACTGCTGCACTCTCCATGCTCCACTCTCCTCCTCTGCGAACGTAAATTTACCCTCAGAATTACACTGGATTCACCTTTCCACCTCTTAATTGTGTGCATATCTGTGTCTATGCACATGTACACATGTTATGTGCACTCACATGTTCACTGGTTCACTGGGTTTGAATTAGAAGCACTCCATCTTGGACCAAGGACGAGTTATGTGCTAATTATCCCAGTTTCAATTAAGCTAGATTACTTTCCAAAAGCAAGGTTGCATGACAGCTCAATATTAATTGACCACTGCCTGGGAACCAGTGTGATCGTGTGCCAGTGAGCGAGTGACTGAGTGAGCCAGAGGAGGGAACAATATGTTAGACAAAGACAGGCAAAGGCCACCAAATATAAATAGTTTAAGACAGAAAAAATTGCAGTAAAGAAGTTAGTTTGTTCATAGTGAAGTAAATCTTCACCTCGGGCAGTTTACGTAACTCCTCCGTCTTATGCTCCCCCCTGTCAGAGCAGCAGTCTCATCTCTGTCAGGTCAAATCTAGATGAAAAGAGCTGGAAGGCTAACTGAACGCACTGCAGTATGGACAGATAGAAAATGCAAGATGTTCCGAACTCTTCTTGACTATTATAAATTTGACCCCTGACCAGATGAGATCTCAGTGCAGTCTGTTAATCTCCATGTCCCGATGACACAATAACTATTTTCTCTGACTGAAGTGTTGATGTTTTTGATATTAAACCTTTGTTTTAACCTCTATGCTTTTCATGACTGGCAGCAAAAAAAAAGTTAATGCAACTGATTTCCAAAGAAACAAAAGTCTAGTACCAAACTGTACAGTTGTACAACTAATATTTCATTGTCCAAGTCTAAATTTACAAAGTAGTTCAAGAAACTGCACAAATTCAGCCCTGCCGCCAAGAAATTACATCTACATACAACTCATTTCCAACAGCAAATAACGTTTTGGGGGAAATGTAATGCTGACCACATTACATTTTCTAGGATATGTTGTTAATTAACATACCTGGCAAGTTGCAAAAATGCAAAAGATGCTGAACTTATCAGTAAAATGTTAACTGACAGCATATTTCATTTGTTTTCTGAAATCTTGGAATACAATTTCCTCTCGTTGTGACTACAGCATTATTCAAAAATCAGAAATGACGATCTTATCCTAACCATAAACCTACTCTAAATCCCAGTATTGCCTTAAAATAAAGCCAAGGCCACACTACACGATTTAACCCTTTTCCACTCACCAGCACATTTTAGATATCACCAACAAACCAGCTCTGATCAGAGGCAAATGACCATACACCCCCCGTGAGCGAGGATAGCGGAGTGTGAACTACTCAATGACACGACCCAGAGCACGGTCAGAACTCACTGGTACTTCGCTCATGCCCAACCAGATATCAAGCAGGTTTAATATCTGGTCATGTAAGGGACAACTTGAGGAGCCACGAAACAGCAAAAGCCAACGAGAGCAAAAAGGCTGAGAGCTGCAGACGCAGGCTGGGTGAGGAGAGGAGTCAAGAGGCAGAAACAGACAGAGGAGAGCACCAGAGCAGCTGCCAGAAAAGGCCAAATATATAACTCCTACAACTTTTACATATATTCATATCTTAAATGAGCAAAAGGTGATCATAAAGTAGTAGCAGTGGTTATAAAGTTATAAAGTAGTTCAAACAAGCTCCACCCCCTGCAGCACTGATGCAGCTCTGTCGAGACTGACAGGTCTGACTGCAAGACAACACAGTAACATTAACACAGTAGTCTTAATAATCTAACGTCACTTCTAACAGGTTTTCATGACAAAACTTAATTTCAGTGTTTCCCCGCTATGCAACAGGAAACAATGGTACGCTGCTGCTAAAATTAGTTATTTTTTTTAACGAGAAAAGAGGAGAGGGCTGAATATACTGTGTAAACAAAGCAAAAAGGAGCTCATTCTTCACTTAAGAAACTTTATTTTGCTGTATGGATGCTTCATAATCCTGGTTAGATCTGACAATGCCAGGTGACACAGTAACAAGCGCACTGATGCATCACTATTAATAATCTAATGTCACTTCTGGCATGTGTTTTTGTGACAAAACGTAGTTTAGTGGGGATTCCTCGGGTGAATGATCTTGTAATGAGTGACCGCCCGTCTCTGATCCATCATGTAATGTGCAAAGCACAGCTTCAAGACAGAGAGTTGCATAGTGTCAACGGCACAATGATCTCACAACTTTGAGAGTTGTTTTAAAATTATGAAATTGATTTTTAACCAAATACATTCTTAATCTTTCACATTTTACCTTTTTGACCTTTTACCTCCTTAACCTTTTAAAATTATTCTTATGGTTGAATGAACTGCTGTGTCTTTACAACCATTTAAATCCTAAAGAAGAAACATACACCATGAATGCAACAGTGTGTGGCTTTCATATAAACAATAGCGAGGCCACGGGGGCTCCTGTTGCTACTTTACACGGTGTCCATGGCAGCAAAAAAACTCTTTCAACACCAGTTCAAAAATAGTACAAAAATTATATTTTTCCTCCATATAAAACCCCACAGTGAAAACTCTTACAGACATGTATGAATAAGTTTAAAGTGCTTGGTGTATAGTAATTACCTTAAATAAAGGGGAATGGTGAAAAAGATGGATGAAGGACGACCACATGCAGCTCTCGCCTTCACCCTTCTGAGTTGAGTGCGGGAAAGGAGCGCGACCCCCCTGCAGGAGCCCCGAGGCTTTACCAACAGGTCTGCGAATAATTGACCCACACGCAAGGATATGTATCAAGTAGCTGTGTTCCCCTTTTGTATCACTGGCTGGCTAAACAGTGTTTTAACAGAGTGACCAATACCAATACACAAAATACTCTACTAATAAAATGTAGAACCAAATATGAAATATTCATGTTCTGAACATAGAAGAACTAATAACTGTAATAAGAAAAAAATGAAATTAGCTTTTCAAATGAATTTCTTTTGCCTGAAAAGGAATTACTCTTAATAACAAACTACTTGTCGCATTGGCAGGGAGAAAAAAAAAACCTTTTTCATTGAATGTAAGACTTTGCTAAATCGTCAATCACACTCTCTACAATCTCCTTCCTCCCCTCTCAATTCATCTTTTACTACCATATAAATCACTGTACCATTGGTAAGGCTTTACAAAAGAACTTCCCAGATTAATGTCAAACACCCTCTCTCTGCCCACCATTGTGTTACTCTATCACAGCATAATGCCTTGATCCTCCACACTTACACCAATAACTCAGTCATCAAACTTTCCATTCAGCTCCAAAAAGCCACTTCCAGCACAACAAAAAGAACCCTCCCTCATGCATTCAACACTCGCGCAGGGAGATCTGTATCGTTTCATTGCTAATTTCTCCCTCCTACGCGACAGTATTGCACATAAACAACTCCGTCTTCAGGGACACTGAGTGAAGTAATTCATCTTACACCACCTGTCACAGACATGCCCATCGTCCTCTGACTCTGACGTGTTATTGGTCATGATGTTTGTTTGTTCTTTTTAATTGTTAATTTGTCTTGAGTTCAAATAACACTCTTATTTATGATTCTCTTGCTTTTTAACACACTTATTTATACACTCCATTTTTCACTTTATTGTCTATGCACACTGTTGTTATATATTTCATCATACACATTTTACACATTTCTCATTTCCCTTTGTTCTGGTTGCACTTTATTGTGCAGCACTCTGATAAGAACATTACAAGCTGTACTTTGTATCAAATCAGACAAAAACTACAAATTATTAATATTATTATTATTAATTACATCCTAATTAGACACCATATACCCAACACTAATAAGTCTTAACAAGCCACAGCTTGTAAATAATTAGATATGGATCTAATACCATATTTTTTTTCGAGCTTTTGTTTAATGCGTTACAAATTATGGCTTATTACATTTAATTAGTGTACCGTTAGGTGTATGGTGTATAATTACTGTATAATTGTGTCTGTTTACTGTCTAATAAAGAACAAATTATTTCTAGTTTTTGTCTAATTTGATACAAAATATGTCATGTTATGTCTTCTTAGTGTGCTGTAAAAAAAAAAGTGTGACATTTGTTTCTACATATATTGTAATATAATGCACATAATCTTACATGGTAATGTCTACGTTCTATTTTTATTATCATTTTCTATGCTTATATGTATTTCTACTCTTCAGTGGGAGCAACTGTATTGTAACACAATTTTCCCCGTGGGATCAATAAAGTATTTCTGATTCTGTTTGTGCAGAACAAGGAAATCTGCTTGAAAATGTGTTTACAGAAATTCCTGATAGTGTAAGTTCTGTCAAAAGAAACAGAATACTTGATTAAACTGTACTTTTTAAAGAGTAAGAGGAAGAGTCAGCACAGAGGTGAACTTTCAGTGACATAAGACAATGTGATGCAATCATGACTAAAAGATGACTTACTTGTTTTTTATAGAAGGGGAGGAGTGACTTTGATATTTCTAACTGGAGTGTGAAGGTCAGTCAACTCTTGGGGAGCCAAACGTTTAAATTAGTCAGTGTAACGACAGAGATTAGAGGATTTTTATAACACTGGACTGGAATCAAAGTCAGTCACACCCTTGTTTTTGGCTCTGACCAAAGCTGGACCTTAAAAAAAAAAAACGACCAGCGACAGCAGCGCAGCAGTGATGGTAAGAGTGGATGAGTCTGGGTGCTGATGGGTAATCAATCACACTCACTGTCGAGATGAGAGCAGGTTCCACTGCAGTGATCCTGAGGCAGTGACAAGGAGGGAGGAGAGGGGAAGAGACACCAGGGTGGCAGCTGAGAGGAGGTTAGTGAGACAAAGTGCAACAGAGTGGAAAAGACAAAGGCGAAGTTTGATCACGTCCCTACCAGGCACAGAGCCGAGACCTGACCCACAGACAGGGAGCGCTGAGGGGACGGGGAGCTCAGTAGTGCAGAAGATCTTGGGTTTAACCTCAAACTTTAAACCTCAACGCTGTCTCAAATTTTAATGGAAAATTTAAGAAAAGGGCTTTTGAGGATCCTTGAGGTACAAAAAGACATTATTCTCTGTATCGGTACCTGCTCAACCAACAAAATTATCTGTATCTGTATTTGGATAAAATACATATACAAACATATATATATAAGTGGGTGTGGTTTATACTAGAACTCACATTGAATTGAGCAAATGTCCTGAAAATAAAAGCCCACTGCTCTGAAAATACACACTCTGGAGTTTGAGTTCAGTGACTGCCTGTCTTACTGTCTGCCAAGTTCCATTAACATTTTACACTCATTCAGAGAACATTCAGCATTAATTTGAACTCTGATTAATGTCAAACAGGCAAACAAAACAGTTATTCCGGCATAGAATCTCTGATCTGATGATCTCTGATGACTATCATGGTCATATTATGATTTATTACTGTAGACACATTACAGATTTCTCCTTGAACTAAACAGTTTAATTGCAAGCAATTAGTGCATGAATTTTAAAATTCTGGTTGTAAAAAACGCTTTAAAACATCTCATGTACAGTAACAGTTTTCCACAATGTGCTGTTTTCTTTCTTTGTTTCTTTATTTATTTACACTGAATCAAAAGATCAGAAAGATTCCTTCCTTTGAAGGGTAACTTTGACACTTTCTGTGTGTTTATGCAGTCAGCACTGATGGTAAATGTAGCCAACTGACGCTGTCAACGCTGCGGTTTAATAAATATTGTAGGTTTACGGACAGAAAACGCTCGGTTAGGGTTGTGGGAAAATCGTGGTTTGGATTAAAAATAATCACATTAGCGAGATCTTTCGTGTGTCTGGGTTTCTCTTATTTGGTATACTTTCCGTGTGGAAAACTACAAAGGGGTATTGTGAGTTAAAACGTCTATTCTTTTGTGAGGTTTGTTTCTGATTAGGCCCTTTTGTCCTGTGAACTCGAAAACAACCTGGAATTGATTGTGACAATGTCTGAGATTTTGCTTTGAGAGATTCATTAATTTATTTGAGACGTTTTATGTTTTACTCTGTGTTTTACTCTCTGGAGTAAAAACTAAACTGAACCCAAATACAGATCCTAATTTGATTTGTTTCGGTGAAGAGGTACTACTCGGGCCAAATTTTGAGAAACTTAACTGAACCAAAAGTTATTTTTGTTGTTTGTTGCTGAAGACCTGAAAAGTTGTGTTTTCATGTTGAACTCTGAAGAGTTTCAGGGAAAATTTATTTTGGGCTTTACTGAAAAAGACTTTTTCTCTCTTCTGTCTCTCGTTAAATGTGTTTTCATTGTTCCGTCAGTACACTGATTTATACTGAACTGACTTGTGCTGCATTGTCACCCTGATTATTTGTGTGCTGTTGATTTTTTATGAAAAGTGGGTTTATGACCGAGTGTATTCATGCATTCATGTGGGGAGATGACCTTTAAATTTCAAACAGGAAATTGTGAGATGAACTCTGGCTGGCACCATTAAAAACAATGATGAGATATTATGCTGACAATCGGTGCATCATAGTGATTTTTGCAAATGTCGAGGAAGGGGGAAGTAATGAATGACATGATCTAAACATCTTTTCATAGATTAGGCCTCATTCAACAGAGATTTTCTCACAGTTTTAAATGTAGTTTACCCACATCCATCTTTTTAGACATGTTTTCTTATATCATTCCAGTGTACTGACCTACTGTACATCTTCTCTTCTTTCAGATGATCTGTGCTGCAGACTGTCGTCACTGATATGGAATCGAACATCTCAGTTCATCACTCCAGAATCTTTCAGACCTCTTGACTTTTTCATCAGTTGTCACAGGTGAGCTGTTTTTAATTCTATGAAACACAAGGTTATGAGACATTTCCTCCAGCTCGCTAATATTCTTGGGCTTGCGTGCTGCCACCACCTTCTTCAATTCCCACCAAAGATTTTCCGTGGAACTCAAGTCAGGCGACTGTGATGGCCACTCTAGTATCTTCCAGGACTTTTTCTGAAGCCAAGACTTGGTGGACTTTGAAGTATGCTTGGGATCATTGTCCTTTTGGAAAATTCCAATGATGTCCAAGCTTCAGCTTCCTTTCTTGTGCTTTTGGGTCAGTAGTGGTGTACGTCTTGGAGTTCGGGCATGGAGATCTCCAGCGTTTAGTGTGTGCCTTACACTGAAACCTCAGTGCCTGCGGCCCACCAAGTCTTGCTGCAGGTCTTTTGCAGTCACTCGAGGGTTTTTGGCCACCTGCCTCCTCAGCCATCTGGTGGCAGCTGTTGATAGCTTCCTCTTTCTGCCACGTCCAGGTAGTGTAGCCACTGTTAACATGAACTTGTGAACTATGCTTCCAACAGTATCTCCAGGAACATTCAGCGCCTTTGCTATCTTTTTGCATCCTTTTCCTTGTTTGTGCAAGGCAATGATCTCCTCTCTAAACTTTTTGGACAATTCTCTTGACAATCAAACGTCACTATGAACAAACCCGAAGCCACTAATGAAGCCCTGGATTAGTGATGTCAGGTGTGCTTGAGACAACTCCTGATTTGCAAATGAGTGCTCTTATGTGGGATTCTGTTCAGGGGGTTGAATAATTTTGAGACTGCAGTAGTCATTAAAAGTGGCATTTAGTCTTGAATTTGGAGAAACTACCTCTAATATTAGTTGTGTTGAGCTATTTAAATAGTTCTTGTTTGAGTTGTTTATCAAAAACAGCTGGAAGTTTGTACATTTTGCCAATAAACCTGATTTGCAATGGAGATTGAATAATTTTGAGCGCAACTGTAGCTAATCGTGGCCAAATTTTGAGACGCTGAACAAACTGAGTGCTTTTTGCTGAAGACCTGAAAAGTGGCGTTGTTAACGAACTCTTAAGAGTTTGAGATAATATTTGTTTTGGACTTGATTGAAAACGACTTTCTCTCTGGTTAAATGTGGTTTTCATTGTTCCTTCAATTCACTGATTTGAACTGACTTGAAAATGGTGAGCAGGGATCGAAGTGATGAATGACAACTACTCAAACTACCATCATTGAAACATTTTTTCAGAGACGAGGCCTCATTCAACAGAGTTTTCCCCACAATTTGAAATGTAGTTACCCACATTCATCTTTTTTTAGACATGTCTTATATTCTTTCAGTCTACTGACCTACATTTTCTGTTTCAGTTGATCTGTGCTGCAGACTGTCGTCACTGACTTGAACAGCACGACTCTGGCCGCTTCTCTTCGTCAGCAGTTGTCACAGGTAGGCTGTTTTTAAACAAATGCAGATTAAGTCCAGGACTGCATTTTTTTTTATGTAGAGATAAAAACATACATTTTTCTTGTTAACATCATAGACTTAATAGTGTTACATTTACATCCTCCCATCATCATTTTTTTCAGTGTGTTGTATTTTATAACCTAATATTCATTAGCAATGCAATCATTGTGCCTTCAAAGCATCAAGTTGATTTAATGTTGGCATGTTATTATTATTATTTCAAACCGGAAAAGAAAGTTTTACAGTTTGAAAGATTTTAGAAACCCTTTACAGATATTAACTGTAAGATATTAAAATAATTGCTCATGTTTCTTGATGCGTTACTCTCACTGCAGTTCTGGAATATCAGAAAAACTCTATTCAATCAGAATAGTACTTTTAACATTACTGTGTTATATTTTGGAAATTGTTTTTCCTAAATAATAATGAGCAACTTTAGGTAGAAGAAATATCTGTTTCCACTGGATTATTTCTGCTTTCACAAATAACGTGTTTGGATTTGGGTGCATCCCCAAATGTGCTGTGCAGGCAACTCCACAGTAATAAAAATCCAGAGCATTTTAAAGGATTTGTTAAGGATTTCTAGGCATTCCATTTTTCCATTAACAAAGCTGTGTTTTCATCAGATGTGAAGGAAATAGGATTGGGTGTTATTCTCTGCGCAGGTGATGGATTTATTTTGCTTTGCAAACAGTTTGATTACAGCTTATGTCAGTTACAGCCATTTAGGAAGCGATTTGTGCCCTGCAGCTATTCATCACCTGTCAGCAGCTTGATGACTTTGTGATCAGGTGGGAGTTAAAATGACAAATGAGTGGAAACTTATAAATATGGGGTAGGCTGTGTATTTTCTGTAAGTGGCCTTTAATTGTATAGCTGGTGAGGTGTTAGTGTGAAGGCTGCCCACATGCAATAAATCTATAAATGGGTCGTGCATACATTCTTACATAAATCTGTGCCTGTAGGCAGTTACCATTTAGACCAGCTGTAAACACTCTTGATTTTTCTCATTTTTATTCTTATCTCACAATTTATTAGACCCTTATTAGACTTTATTAAAGGGTAATTCACAACACATTACAACAAAACTATAATACTTTGTGGATTTGGTTCACAAATTGTTTTTAAAAGTATCAGATATGTCATTTCACTTTAGTTCACGGTACAGTTTTGTTATAATGTGTTCCAAAACACCATCTAATAAAGCCTAATAAAGACTCTAATAACTTGTCTAATACTGTCTGATAAAGAACATATTTCCACTTTTTGTCTAATTTAATACAAAGCATATCTTGATACAACTGGTTAGTGTACCATTAGGTGTATGGTGTTTAATTAGGGTATATATTAATACAGAGTAAAGTTTGTTATGCATTATTAGTGTACTATCTACAAAGATAACAAAATAATATACAGTGCAGGGAGAGGCAAAAAATCCCAGAGAGCCAATGTAAATAAATAAAATGAAAAAGCAATTGAGGACACAAAGTGAACACAGAAAATAATACAAGTGATGGCAGACGAACAGTAATATGAGTGATAGCAACAATAATAACAACAGCAACAATATATCCTTAGTAGAAAATGTGAGTCTGAAAGCGTGTGAGTGGGCGTATGAATGATTTCCGACACGTCCTTCAAACTCGTTCTCATAACCGACCCTTTATAATATATTGAGACCCGGGAAATGTCCAAAATATCAGAGCAGAAACTCTGATGTGAAAGAGGTCGCAGCAAAACGTGAAATAACTCAGTTTGTGGCCAAGAGCAACACTCTTGTAGAAAAGGAATGGACTGTCAATTTAACATACTGGCTTCCCTAAAGAAGTATATTGGACAACAAAGCAGTACAGTTTGAGTACTTTGAGTTTGAACTCTGTGCTGTCAAAAAGAGGCAAATTTCTGCTGACTCCTCCTCCTCCTCCCTCCTGCTTCCCCCGTCTCTCTCCTGACAAAAATGTTTTTATTCCAAGGTCTTTTCTTTTCAGAAAACTGTTGAATAAAACATGACACCCAGCTCAGCTGCATTGTTGCTGATGCACTTCCAATACAGTTTGCTGTATATTGGTGCTGAAGCGCATTCAGATTTGGTCTCGCGTGCACCTCAAGAGGTCACCACCCATCTGGTCTGTCAGAACCTTCACTGTGAGGAAGATATTACTGGAATAAATAATGAGTCCTTCAAAGAAAAATGTTTTGACTAATAAATCAGAACATATTAACCACAGTAGAATGCAGATTGGTTTGGACTGTACATTTATACTGAAGTTGTGTTGTTTGTATAGGTGGTGAATTAAAAATCAAGGGTGCAAAACATTCCAAAAGATGGTAAGCACATTCAGACAGGGTGTGGGCAGATACTGTCAGTAGAAATTAACTCAAACAAGCCTTATTTTTCGCCTGAATGTTTTGTTGCTGTTAGTAAATTCCACGATGCCCTAAAATATGGCCAAATCGCATTTTTACATGAATAATTTATTGCACAACCGCTGTCATTCAAAAAAAAAGTTTGCAATTTTAAATAGCTGTCGCGGCGAGATGGATAAATTGAACATTCAGATGGACAAACGTGAAGCAGTGCTGTTTAAATGTGCATGCTCAAAAGGATTGATGATAACCCTCTAAGCTGGAGAAGAGAAAACATTTTCCCCTATGCTGCCGGTTACTGTATGCATAAGCAAATCTGTGTTTGCCTTTCATCTCAGCAGAGTGCTTATTACAGTGAACCTGGGAACTTATTAAGAGCCAGGTTAGAACAGGAAAACATTTCACAGCAGCGTGGTTCTACAGTGACCTCGGCCGAGTCGGTTGTTTAACTGGTGTCGATGTGAGAAGCAGCTCTGACCTTTAAGCCGCTCAGTGGGGAAGGAGTCGTTAAAGTTCAGACGAGACATGGACCTCCTCCCAACAGCTGGTAAAAAAGAAAAGGGGGGAAAAAATATTGGTAAGATTAAATGGTGCAAAAGCAAAATATTCTTGCCACAACCAATTAGGGCTTCTCTCTGAAAGTTGACGATTTGACTCCTCAGTCAGAGACCTCTCAGTCGACTGGAATTCTTCAAGTTGATCAGTCATTTTTTGGTAGTCAGTGTGCAGTATGCATAAGAGTAGTCGTGAATAGAGTTTTATACTAGCTGGTGCACTTATTAGATAAATCAATGTGACAGCATGCTCTGGTATTCAGCTGATGCGAGAATGTGAAATGAGTGGTTGGTAAACAAGTTTCAGCTCTTGTTTTTTTAGTCGCGACAGAGCAACGCAACAGCATTACAGGCTGTAAACTTTACAAAAGAAGACTCAAACTCAGCACAAACCACAAAAAAATTGTGATGGAACCACGCTGCTGTGAAATCTGAATCTGAGAAGTGTGAATCTGAGAAGTGTGGTAGAAACAAAACGCAGGTGATCCATTGTCAGCCACCGCATGATGCTCTGCGGTTCACTGAGGTGAACCTGAACTATGAGCTGGAGAACGCACACTTGTACTTTCCCAGATTGTGTGACAATCTGATGTTTTTACATCACAGAGGAAGAAGACAGGCATTAAAATGTCAGCAGGCTGATAAGGTTTCACTGAAGTGAAAGAAAAGGAACAAATCTTTGACTCTTCATACTGAACAGTCGGATCTGATTCAACTGACAAAATTCTGAGTCATGCTAGCGGCAGAGCTCTATAGCAGTGGTTTTCAGACTTTTTGTGCCCAAGGCACACCAAAGGGCAATCCAAAATCTCAAGGCACACCTGTACTCATATCCATGCAAAATAGCCTCCATAACAAACCTAACAAATGGAAGCAGTGAGTACTAACCAATCAGAGGCAGAGTTCCTGCAGCGGGGAAAATAAATAAGTCGTCAATCAATCAGGACCTTTGATGTGTCACTAATGTCAATAATTCTCACCATCTGGCAACTGGCCAAATAGCTAAAATTGGACTTTTAAAGGATAAAGAGTATAGAATTTGCCTATGCACTGGGAAATTAGTGTGTACAAAATACTGATATAGTAAACTGAAGTCCTAACTTTTTGTATACTGTAGTTGTAGGTTGCAATAATAATGTATAGTTGTCATCAAATTCCAATGCACACCTGGACTTGCTTCACGGCACACCAGTGTGCCTCTAGCACTACCAGCAAGTCAAATGATTAACTCACCATGAGAAATATTGAATATCAAGGATTTACTGGACAGATTGGTACAAAATTTGGTGCAGACGTTAAAGATTCCCAGACAGTAGATCCTGCTGACTTTTGTTTAACATTTATTTTTTTGGAGTAAAATGTGTCAACAACTGTTGGATGAATTGTCATGAAATTTGCTTCAAGATGACTTGTAATCAGTTTGGTGATCCTCTGACTTTTCGTCTAGTTCCATCATTGTGGCAAACAGGTTGTCCTGTACATTGGTTCATGACCAAATATAATGAACAAATATAATTAGCTTTTAATGACATTTCCATCAGCCTCATCTGTACTTTGTTTACTGCTAATGCTACCATGATAACATGCTGAATTAAGATGGTGAACATGGTAAAAAATATAATACTACTCAAAGTTACTACAAGGAACTTCACTATTTTTGTTGATTTTGGAGGCCCTTGTGGACAAAAGCGAAAGTGTTTCCGTTGCCATAATCACAAAGTATAACGGACAAAATAAAATTAGCTAAATAAAAATCGCCCCCTGCTTCATTTTAACTGGCTCACGTGCTACTCACTGTAACTTTGCCTGGGAAAATGTAAACTCAGGCTTGTTTCATCTGATTTTACTGAAAGTCTGACCTGGTGGCAGATGTTAAGAATAAGTATAGAAACAGCCTGTCTTCTCTGGATGGTCTCTTTCTTTACTTATGTAGGTCATTTAGAGGCATCAGTGCTAAACTGAGACAGTTTCATAACCAGTTAAAAACTCTTTGTAGTAGCTTTAACATCAGAATGTTAGCATTGCCATTCAGCTCAAAGCAGTCACTAGCATTACAGTTTTTTTTCCTCATTTATTGAGTCAGTGTCAGACTAAAAATGGTCCTTTTTTTGTTATCTGTGCACATCATTACTTTACAGTAGGAGTCCAATGTGTCAGTGTCATGGGGTGCAATAATTGCCAGCTCAACATCCAAGCACCTCAAATTTAATGACATTTCTGTACCGTTCTTTGCTGTTTCTGCTCTAATTGCTGCTATAAAACAAAGTCTCATTTTTCTGTCATCGCTCACACATATGGTGAAGTATTTTTGAGTATCAATGCCAGGAATATGTGTTTGTGATGCAGCTGGTGTCCACTAGTGGCTAACAGTAAATTCCATTATCCAGATGCTAAAGAGAATAATATAATGCTGAAACACTCTATCTCCCTCTGCCAGAATGTGTGGTGCTATTTTGCTTTTTATGTCACCACTGTACGCTCACTAATGGGCACTCTTAATGCTTCTCCTCTCAATAGCGGAGTCGTTACCTTTACATGGGGGAACAGCGTGAACCCAGGACAATGTGTGGCCGCATCTCTTCTAATGAGCGGCAATTTAGCCATTGCACCAACTAGAGCAGAAAAAAGAAAATGAACAAGAAAACACTTTGTTTTACAGTTGCTGGTTTGAAAGTCAAACCTCTGCGTTTTCAGGGCTGACACTATGCACACGAGGAGATGAAAGAGCAAAGCCAGCATGTTTCTGTGCATGTGTAGAAGTGGATGCATTGACATTTGAATGTAAGACAGAAGAGCAAAAAATGAGAGGAAGGCTGGGGGAAACGCATCCCAGGGTCACTGACTAAGGCGACTGATGAAGGGCTAAATTTGTCCTTGCGAGAACGTCACAGCATACAACACACTCTGTGACCAATATTCTCCATCAGACGCAGTTTGAGTTTCCGATAATTAACACTACAAGGTTGCAGTGACCAGAAATTATGCAACTACTCAAAATTATGCATGCATGCTTAATTTAAAGAACAAACAAACACAGCAATGTGCATGATTGTTATGCATTATCAGCTTCTGCAGGAACGTTTCACTCAATAGATAAGCAAACAAAGCTTCTAGCAGACAAGAAAAAGAGCAGAACATGTCTGTGAATGTTTTCAGATAGTATTCAAGGCGGGTATAAGATGGAATCCCTGGATATGGTGCAATTTGTGCTGCCAGCTGCAACTAAATGATTACTGACTGCATCTTCTGCCTGGACACACTCACGAGATGAGAGAGCTTGAGGGAAGACGGAGTGGGAAAACACACCAAGGTTTATTCAACATATCAGCAGTCAGGTAATCCGACTGGCAGTGGAATAAGAAGATTAGCATTACACACTGATGAGTGTGAACTCACGAGAAATATTGCTGAGGTGTCTGTGCTGAGTTTAGCTGTGATCCTGGACAGGTTCTGCACCGGCATCCATATCAGGGACTTAATATTGCAGGATGGAAAGGTGGCAGCCAGGGAGTTAGCGTTTCCACGTTTCCCCAACTCCTTATTCACCTTGACATGTTTTTGCATGTCATTAAGGCACATTTGAAAAAAACATGCATCAATAAAACACCACCTTTTGCTGTTCTTCTGACTCCAAGGTGCTTTTATTGAATAGCTTCCTCTAATGGACCTTTTTCACTGCAGCCATTTGGACATGAAACGTAAAAGGTGTTAACAGTGATACTAATTAAAGTTCTGCGCTGTCCAGGCCAAAGAGTCAAGGCGCTGCTGTTGTGTCTGTTGGCTCAGTGGAAAGGCTTCATCTTACTGAACGTGTTTTCACAAGGACAAATGAATTAATGTCAAGTTAATTTGACTCCAAACATTTATTTGTTTTGAATCATAACATTACCTCAACCTGTCCTTTCAGATGTTTTTAAAAAAACAAACAGTTTATAGCGGTTGGTAAACACAGGTGTTAGGAATAATACTAATTGAGGTTCAGTTATTACATTGTTCCACTATTCAGGACAAACAGAAGGTGCTGCTATTGTGCATGCTGGCTCACTGAAAAGGCTCTGCTACACTAAACGGAAGTAGTATCATTGCTAATCTCTGTTTACCCTACACTTTGTGTGGAAAAATACTGTTTGTTTCACCTTTACAAAACAAAACAAAGTTACATTTCTGGTGAGATAAACTTGATATTAATTCAG
>JAJHUR010084584.1:0-34174 GCA_027495735.1 Lutjanus campechanus
TAAATGACTTTACATTAAATGTGTAGCAGCAGCAACTGTCACCAGCACACTGTTTCTACAAGCAGCTATAAGAGTTATCTGGAGAACTGTGTATGAACTTTTATCAACATTGATTTATAATCAATCAACGGTTACAGGAATTTTAGAAATGTAATTGACATTTGATATTTGATAATAAGAGATGTCAGTGTGATATTGTATTTGCACTATTTCAAGTAATTAAGCATCAACTTTTTTGAGCTTGTAAGACAAACAAATTTCCTCCATCACATACAAACAAACAAAGAGAAATAAAAAATAAAAAAAACATTTTGCTATTCTCAAATACAATTTGGCATGAAACAGAGTTGCCCTGAGGGTGGCGCCAGAGGAAAGCACATGCTCTTACGAAGATTAAGCGGTTCATCCTCTGAATGGCTAAAATAGCAGTCACCTCTCATGTCAGTTTACCTAACTTTCTGAAAGTTCAAATAAAACTAGTGTAAGATTTAATTAAAATAAATGTGAGGGAAAAAATTGATATTTCAGAGGAGAACAGAGGAAGCTGGAGGCTCCTGTGGTTAACTTCAGCATACTACCTGCACAACTGAGTCTGTAACACTGTAGGCTCTCACCCACTGCCCCACAGCTTTTACATTTCTATAAACTATATCCAATATTTTAAGATCTGACTGCCAAGTCGCATCAAGATCCAAAGTGAAACTGACAGAAGGGCGAATCTGAGAGAAAAAGGCACTACTGCAAATCCATCTGTTATATTAGCACCACAAAGTGTCATGTATTTATCAGTACACAGCACAGTCTGACATTTCAGAGTCATGGTCGAGGCGAAATATCTCAACAACTATTGGATGGTTTTCATGAAAAAACTTTAGTTATGCCCAGACTTTTCCTCTGGTGCCATCATCAGATTGAGATTTATCAAATACTGTGGTTTATTACAAAATATTTGCATAACTAATGAGATTCCCATCAGCCTCAGCTATACTTTAAGGGCTAATTAGCAAATGTTAGCATAATAACACTTCAATGGTGAACATGGTCATCATACCCGTTAAACATCAGTATATTAGCATTGTTAGCATTTAGCTCAAAGCACCGCTGTGCCGAAGCAGCCTCACAGACCCACCTAGCATGGCTGTAGACTTTATACAGCACTGTAGTTACTGATGGTTTATGAGTGGGAATTAAATTTGTGATTGTTGTATTGTTGGTGCTTTACTCCTGATGTAACAAGTATATACACTTTTTACTGTAACCTACACAGCCTGAACACACACAAATAAAGACAAAAGAATCAGTGTTCAGGAGCATTCATTTATTTTCCACTGGTAAAATCAGAAACAGTAAATGTTACAAAATCAGAATTGTGGGATATCAAATATAATCTTACTTTGACTACTTCTAGAGAAACCTTAGAAATACTAGCAGTTTTTGGCAGTTACATCTGTGGGTCAAAAATCCACAGAGGACTGCTAAATAAGTAAAAACCATATAGACGCATGAGAAACGGCATAAAGAATGAAAAAAGCATATTATCTCCTCAGATTGTCTTACAGTGGGACATATTTGCCATTAACATAAACTGACCATTACCTCTTATTTTTGGCCCTATTCTTAAATTACAAAACAAAACAAAAACAAAAACAAAAACAAATCAACTGAAATGACTGGTGGGTCTTTGAGGACATAATGGTCAATACATGCCAGAATTAAAACTAAAGAGTGCTAATGAACCATTTGTGTGTTGAGCTAACTGTTCATATCAGCATGCTAACATGCTAACTGTGAGAATTCAGGATGTTAAGGATCAATAATAGACACACTCAAGAATTTTTGTGTTGAAAGATTTATTAACCGACACTGTCATTTTTGTGGACCATTCCTCCAGACACACACCAGTTTTCTTACAGTCTGGTTTGTCTAGAAATTGGTTGGTTGGTTGGTTGGTTGGTTGGTTAGTCTAGAAATGGCACTAATTGTGCCCCATCTGACATGGGTTTGTTTGGTGGAGTCATTTTTTAAATTAGGACAGAAGGACAAGAGCAGCTGTTTCGAGCAAGAGCCTTCTTGCTTAATTGTTCTGTTCATTTAAATTATTTGTGCTTCATGAATTAATGTTTCACAAAACCATGTGTCACTAGAATTGTTTAAATAGAACTGAAACCGAGAAAAAGACATGCCTTTTGTACCTTAATAATCATCAATGATTCATTGATCATTTGTTAACGTGTCCAACAACTGGTTAAAGTAAATGCGTAAAAATTGCAATCCTAGCTAACATGGGAATATTGAGCATATATTCACAGGTTTGCTAATTATCACTAAAAAAAAAGTACAGCTGAGGCTGCTCAGAATATCGTTAGTTTTGCAGGTATTTGGTCAAAAACCAAAGTATTGGACAAATTAAAATTCTGACCTGATGATGGCGCTAGAAGAAAAGTAAAGGGATGACCAAAAGTTTTTCAAAATCACCCCGAGGGAGACATCAGTACCAAATTTCAAGGCAATCTATCCTAGAGCTGTCAAGATATTTAACTAAAAACAAAAATGTGAACCTCATGGTGGCACCAAATTCGTCCTCTGGGGACCGTGAATGTCCATAAAAAAAATTCACAGCATTGGTAGAACCACACTGTTAGCATGGCCACAAAATTAAATTGCCAACCTGCACATGTATGAACTCTAACTGCCAAGCTGGGTGCCAAGTGTGCACACTACACTCGCCCTCCCCACACCATCTCCATCTTTTGGATGTGGGCCTTGGAGGATTTGGAGAAGGTGCTTTTAACCACGTTGAGAGGAGTTGCTTTGCCGCTGAGGTAGACCTTATTGAGACAGGTGGGAAGCCATGACCTCACTTCCTCCTCCTCTACACCTCCTGCTCCATCCTTCTTAGAGAGGGTACATGAGTAGGCAAAGATGTATCCCGTCATGAAGGCATCAAACCCCGCCCGGTGTGTTCCTGTGTCATTCTTCTTCTGATTATCAGTCTTAGATGGGTTGATAAACTTATCTCCCCCTCCATCTTCTGTTCTGCTCTCTACACCGTCGTCTGTGTTGGTTTTTGGGTTTGTGTCGTCATCAGTCGTGATGGTTGTTGCAGATTTTCTGAAGTCTGTGTTGTCTTCACACACTCCGTTCCCCTCGCTGTCTGTTTTCATGCTCTCTCCTTCATTCTGTTGGGTGTTTCCGTCACTCTCCATCGGAGGTTCTGGGCATGGCTCTGCCACTTTCTGGTCATCTGGTATTTCATCCGCATCCACCTCCATGTGTGGCATTTTATTTTCAGGGGCACCGTCAAATATGGAAGAATCCTGAGCAGCCGTGCCTCCACCTCTCTTCTTCTCTCTGTGTCTCTTCCTCTTTCTTCTCTTGTCGCCCAGGCCTTTCTCGTCCTGGAGGATGATCAGGTCAGTGTCATGGGATAACGGACACTGGCTGCCATTTGGACACCAGCCAAATGCCTGCCAGACAAGCACATAAAAACATTAGTTGAGGTACTGAAACCTTATTTCAAGCACTTCATTTCTTTTATGTCACTTCAGTTTGAGAATTTGAGTAAAACTGAAAGATTCCTCTGCTTAAAAAAGGGGGGAATAAGTAGGTTAAAACTCACAGAGAAGCGCTGGCAGACGTCAGTCTGTCCCTCAGAAGAGCCCACAGATGGACACACTCTGTAGTCCACATAGCTGGACATGTGACCGGCATACTGGCAGAACTCTACATGAACGTGAGGTCCGGTCCCTCCAGAAGCCAGACTGCGAATGTTGTCCAGTTTACTGTAAGGAGGAGGAGGTAATATGAAGGATCAGAGAAGACACTGTGTCTGATTAAAACATACAATTTAAAACATCAACACAACAATGGTACAAGCACAATAATGCACTCTGTCCTGATATAGAAAATAACAGAGGAAACACCATTCTGCTCCGCTCTCTACTTCAGCCACATCAATCATTTTCTTACATTGTGACATCTTGTGTATTATGGCTGACATACAGTAGACTCAGTTCAAACACTTTATATAACCCTCAGGGGGAAATCTGACACATATACACATAAACAACTAATTTACATACGTAAAAATGATCCAAAAACACACCCCAGATGAGATGGTATATATATTTACACATTTTAGCAGCACAGTTAAAGGACTGACTGACTGACTATGTTCTAACTAATTATAAACAGCTAACAGAAACATTACATGCAATAGTGCACCTTCCGCCTCCTCTCACACACACGGTTTAAGTTTTTGCCATTATTGGACACGAACTGTGGACTGTGTATTGGCAAGAATCTGGCAATATCTGAAGTGGTACCTTCTAACTAAAATCGCAATCTATACAAAAGTCTGTATACAAAATTATGTAATGTATGCATTTATATGTCCTCACAATGAAATATTGGGCTACTATTAGGCCGTGACTCTGTGATGTCTGAAGCTCAATGATCATGAATAATAATTTTTTTGGTAAGTATGTATGTGTTTAAGCTACTCTGTTCAGTTTAAAAGAAAAAAATGTTAAGCTTATAATAGAAATGAGGTTGAAGCTCTAAGAATGGAAACAATTTTAAGTGATGTTAATTTTTGATAATAAAGCTTTGTAATGAATCACTGGTGTGTATGGTGGCTGGTGAGGCTCAGCTTTTCTTAGATAGAAGAAAGGGGGCAGCATGGACAAAAAGGTTTGGAAGCACTGCTATAAACCAATACCCACCATTTCTTATAGGCATACTCCAGATAGGAGGCAGTGAGACGTAGTTCAAATTCAGTGACATATTTTGTGTCAAAGATGCCCGCAGGAAACATCTCAGACAGGTCGGCTGTGAAGGTGGCCAAACGCTCAGGCAGATGAGCATAAAAACACTGGTAGAAAAAAAGAAATCAATGGCATTGAAAAAACGCAGTGATTCAATTCTGTGAGAAAGACACACTGTTCAAAAGCCGGTATAAATCAAATCCTTGAAGCAGCAAATCCTCTAACTGGAGAACCTGAACCAGAGAACTTTTGAAATGTTTGCTAAAACAAAACACACCTGAACAATCAATTGATTGATGAAACAGTTATTGATTAATTTTTCGGTGATCCTCTGCTAGAGTGACAGACTTAGTGTTGCAGCTCTAATACCAAGAACAACTACATAAGACAATTTAATGTGCAAAATGTTGCTTAATGTTTAGAGAAACAAATTATATGGAGTTACTGATTTTAACTCTTCAGTCAGTATTTATGACTGAACACATGAAATCCAAAACATCAAAAACAGACAAAGAATGACACTGAACAGCAAACCTAAACACACGGTGGTACCTGGTAAAGGAAGGCCATGTCGATGAGGCCGTTGTGGAGCACCAGGGGTTTCTTAGCACGCAGCAGTTCAGTGAACAAGGCCCGGATGTGGACTCCGCGGTCGTCTGATCCTCCCTTACAAAGAAGGTAGAGAGAGAAAACACAGCTAGAAATCAAATAATAACATCTGAGGAAGGAAATTATCCATTGTAGTTTCCTGTTATATGTTATATGGATCTTGTAACATAACATGCCCATAGTGTTCAGTTCTGTCTGCTTGTGTCTTGTCCTATATCAGGGACACTCAATTTACCTAGCCTGGGGGACACTTTTGGAAATAACAGGAGGCCAAGGGCAAGTTAATAAATATGATAAATATGTAATAACAATAAATAAACAAACAATAAAAGGCCAATAAAGCATCTTTCTTTGAAAATTTCATTTTCAATCAACTACATTAACTAGGTGTAATGATTGACAGATAAATTGTGGGCTGCAGTTGAGTATCACTGTCCTATAATAGATGTTCACAGTACAGTCATGATACGTGCATCTCAGCATGAATGAAGTAGAGAAATGCCAGTTCTTATTCACCTGCATTATTCCACATAAACAAACAAAAAATAATAATCAAAATAATCTTAATGGATAAGCACCAATTTAGAAATTATTCATTCAGAGAATGTAAATGTAGTTCAATGTGCATTTTACAGGGACACACCACTGACATGGGTCTGAATATGTGAAGAAAAGTTGTCTTTAGTTGTCCCAGTGGGAGCAGTGTCCAGTCTGACAAATTGCCTCAAGTGATGTCACCTAAGTCAGCATTAGTGGGGAGTGAAGAATAAAAGTTTGACAATTAAAAAACAGAGTGTCTCTGTTGCCCACTCCTCATCTCTGCTAGAGACAAGCGTTAAGACTACATTAGTACCACAACACTACTAGCATAACACACACACACCAATGGAAGGAATAAGAATGTGTGGATTAAAAAAGATGCTATGAAAGCTGAAGTACAGGACAGAAGGGCATAACAGATGGGTACAGACACAAAAGGGCATAGTGGGTTCACAAAAAGACTCAGAACACACAGCACAACATGGAAGAGTATGTATCTTCACCTTATTATTGCCCTTGCAGTATGGGATTCCATGCGCATACTGCTTGTTAAAGTCAAATCCATGCTGTACCAGAAACTGGACTGACTGGGGCTCTATGATGTACTCCTCTGAGCACAGCAGGGTGAGGTTATACACCTGGACCAGGTATGTGTCTGCAGCCTGGGAGAAAAGAGAGGAGGAGGAGGCAAAAGTTAAAACAGATGACAAAACAGATGTGCTATTAATGAAGCCTGCAGAGTCAAAATCTCTTAGAGTAAGAGACATTAAATGTGATGCTGGTGTGAGAAACAGATCATAGACACTCACAAATCATTCAAGTATGTGTGAGAAATATCTAATAGCATTCATCTACCAGTGTATGTCATGCTCATAAGAAATGTATAATACTCATTTCACTTGAGGTATAAAGCAAAATATATATGGATCCTGTTGTTCACAAGGAGAGGGCATCATCTCACCTTGTTGTCCAGTTTCTTGTAACAGGCAATTCCCAATGAGAGGACGGAGCGGGAGCGAGCTGCATGGCATATGGCTTTGAATCTATCCTCTATAGATCTGAAACATGACAGTGAGGGTCAGAGCAAAATTACAGAAACAAAAACACTAATGATAAGCAATAGCAGATGGCCCACACATTTTGCACCCTTGGCTTCTTGCACAACAAACTGTTATGATAATATTTCAGGTGAGAGTGTGTTAAAAAAAAGACTAATGTTTTCACTCACTCAGCCAGCAGGGACTTCCTGTTTCCCAGACCACTCAGCTCCTAAAACAACACAGAGATCAGTTACAAAACATAGAAGGTGTGGCTGTGTATCAATATCATATTGATATTGTGATATGAAACTCCACATCAATAGATTTTGGACATCATCATAATGTGACTTAGCGTAAATTCAGTCTTTTCCTTGTTTTAAAGGCTGCATGCAAGTGATGTCAACTTACCAGACGGTTCTAGATTTTTTATTTGCCATAACCCACTAAGTCATTAAGTCCACATTACTGATGATTATTTACAAAAATCTCATTGTGTTAATATTTTGTGAAAGCCCCAAAAGTAATCCCTACAAAACTGTGGCAATATCGATATTGAGGTATTTGGTTTTTTAAAAAACATATATATGTGATGACATCAAGAGGTTGGACCTGCCTAATTTTGAATTCTATGAGTGTATGAGGCAGTTTTAAGTGACTGTGTTATGGACTCCTCCACAGTAGTCATTTTGAATTGAAATAGTAGTGTAAACACAGGTGTTACCAATGACACTAATTAAGGCTCCGTTCCATTCAGGTTAAACAACGTCAGAGTGCTGCTATTGTGCATCTTGGCTCAATGTAAACGATCTGCTAGAGTAAATGGAACGGGACCTTAATTAGTGTCATTGCTAACACCTGTGTCTGTGGAGGAAGGAATATGGAACATGTTGGGGAGAGAAAACGGAGGACAAAGTAATCTTAAAGTAATAATAAATACATATGCTGCAACAAAGCTATAATAATATTAATTACATAGTTATTACCACCACTGAAAATAACACAAACCATGGATACTATGTAATTTTAACTCAGGTGCACACTCGCCGGACAGACACTCACACTCAGCTACACTTACCGTATCCACTGCAATGAATGAAGACGTTTTAATGGCCAATACCATAGCAGGCCAAAGCTCTTTGAAGTTATCATTCTGTACGTCAATGACTGGAACTACCAGAGAAGATGCCATGTTTGATGACTGTCCCAACCTAAATGTGTAGAAAGCAGCTCTGAAACCTTTTCTGCAGTTATCGATGGCTACCAGGAAGCTGAGCTAACTTAGCTAACTACCTTGCAATTGTTCTCATTATCAGCTGCTTTCGCGGAGCCCTTTCTTGCTCACTCGTTTATTATCTTCACACACACGGTAACTGTTTTAACTGTTATAAGTTTATTAGCACATATTCGGTCTACAGCTCCACCGTAAACATTTCAACGTGTTTCTCGGGGTCCTGTGACAAAACCCATAGTAGCTGAACTATTGCCTGAGCACAAATAAAAAGCGTTTGCCACGAAATGCACTCACGAAATTTTCACAATGAAGAAAAATGAAATTCTCATGGGATAATATTATATAATGTGCACATTCTGTTCTAAATTCCCCTCTGTGTTTGAGCTTTTACTTTAAAGCAAGAGTTTTCAGACAGGCGTTTAAAATAGCCGCAGATAAACAATACGTCACCCTACTTAACTGTCGAGGCGAAGTGCGCCATTTTGGCTCAAACAAAGTCAGAAACATTTTATCTCTGATAAAGTATTTTAAATTGTATCCATAAAATCGGATGTAAAAGTCTACAGGGCGACACTTTGGTTTCCTCGGGTTAACATTTAACGCCAGTATAACTTTTTCTTGTCTTTACATCACGTTATACTTGGCTCAAAGTTATGATTAAAATCCCCAGCTGAGCTCCATTGCCAGCCGAGCTATCCTGACGTTTGCTAAATTTAGCTTTGCCGTGTGTTTTAAGTGCTGCAATGGGTGGCTGCTCCGCTCCAAACTGCTCTAATTCAACCAGCATAGGTAAACAGCTGTTCAGGTTCCCCAAAGACCCTGTCCGGAAGAAGAAATGGCTGGTGAACTGTCGACGGGACTTCGAGCCAACTCCTCACTCCAGACTGTGTCAGGTAACGTTAAGTTCACACACAGACTGGTTTGTCAAAGCACCCATGAAAAGATGATGCATTCAAAAGTCCAAAAGAAGATGTACAATGTACAGTGCAATGCACCCAGAAAGTGAGGAGTTATATATATATGTATATATATATATATATATATATATATATATATATATATATATATATATATATATATATATATATACATATGTACATGGTAAATAATCCCCTGGGTTTAATACTATTAAAGGGATAGTTCAGCCAAAAATAAAAATTCAGTGATAATCCCTTTAAGATAAGACAAGATAAACTTTATTGATCCCATAAACACTCCCTTCTTTATGCCACATTTGAGCTTTGTATTCACTGTATACATGTTCCTGTTTCTTATGCTGGGGTGAATCATTAGTTGGATAAAATGTATTGTCATTCCTGTCTTTTTTTTTTTTCTTTATTCTTTTTTTTTTTAACCTGAAGGACCATTTTGAGCAGAGCCAGTTTGAGGAGATAGCGAGGTCTCCAGCTGGGGGAAAGAAACTGAAGCCCAATGCCATCCCCACTCTGTTCACTATTGGAGACCCTCCTTACCCTGCAGTCACTACTCCATTTATCCTGCTGCCCATGAAACCTGAACCAGGTATTGCATGTTGTGTTTGGCAGATGGGGATACCCGTGTCCAGTGTGTTATAGGTTCCTGTGGTTCCTGTAACATAAGAAACGGGCACTTGTGGCCAGGCACAGTTGGAGTAGAACCTAATCATGCAGCCCTAAACTGGAAAAATGTGCATACTGCATTCACATAGAACCAAGAAACTCTGGCTGTCACTGGTATCAATATTTGGATTAGGAATGTGGGTATATTTATATTTATTTATATTTTTATCAATGTATAAGTAGCACTGCAGATGACTTCACCATTTGTCTAAAACAATTTTATGAGATAAGTCATGAAAGAAACAAAACTACAACTTAAACATTTAATAATCATTGTTTTTTGAAATTGAATGATTCTGTGTAATATGAAAAATTGACCTGCTCAGCATCAAATGGTATACAAAGTTACCCAGTGTCTGATGACCATTAAATGCACCAGAAAAATGCACCAGATTCCAGCCAGGAAAGGCAGTACTAGTTAAACATTCTTTTGTGTCTGTAGTGGAGAAGGAGCTGAATTTTGGGGACCATGGCTACGCCAGACGCACCCCTCTTCCCGGCCTGGAGGAAGAGGATGCAGACAGGACTGGCGAAGACCAGCAGCCCTGCACACAGTGTCAGCTCCTCAAGAAACAGCTGGAGCAGGAGATACAGCACACTGCACGGCTACAGAAGGAGGTAGGAAGGCTGCTGGTGTCTCTTTCAACAAAAGACTCTCTACTTTCCTGCTTTTTTTTTTCTTTGAAGGAGCAGTGTGCTGCATTTTAACACAGCATTACAATATTAAAAGAATTCAAATTGTGCACATTGGGTCAGAAATAAAATGTTTAAACTAACTAACTCAAAACTTCATGTGAGCTCATATACCTGAGTTATTTGATTATTGATTCCTTCACTTCTCCGCTCTAAGAGCAAATAAATACATTAGCAAAATGTGTTGTTGTTTTTAACCAGCAGCTCAACAGTAGTAGCCAACACACTGGGACTAACAGGCAAAATCTTTTGCACACAGAAAAAGAAATAATTTAGTGTATAAAATTTGCCGAATTTACAAGAAGGCCCAAACAATTAATAATTTGTTGTAGACAGTGTTTCACAAAGTTTCTTCTGACTCAACAACTCACAAAATTGTGCTGCAAAATGTTGTTTTACAAGGAGAAAAACAATTTAATGTATTGCATTTAATGCCAAATTTATTGTCAAGCTCGAATAAATCTCAATCTGGCAATATTACAGTTACAAGTGTGTTCACAAACTTAATGGGTAGATGCCATTTTAAGGTAGACAAATTGAGAATCATTTAGGAAATCATAAGTATGAATGTTTAATGAATAGCCCTAATAACCCATCTTCGTCTCCGTCTCTGTCAGGCTGAGGAGATGAAGAAACGCCTGTATCGGCTCGACCGGATCGAGAAGGGTCTCCAGAACTTCCTGTACGAGGACCAGATTCGCGCCCTGTCCCTCACCAGACGCTCCCGCCGTGCTGTCTGGTCCCCAGAGACCATCATGAAGGCCCGGAAGATCCGCTGTGCGGTCGGCACAAAAGGCTACGAGTACTTGCGAGAGCTGGGCTACCCTTTGCCCTCCTACAGGACTCTGTGTAACCGCCTGGAGACTAAGATCATGGTGACGACTGACATGAGCTGCGAGGAGCTAGCAGAGCTGGGCCTGGGGCTCATGGCCCCCTGTGACAGTCCTACAGAAGGTGTCGGGGACAATGATGAAGAGGAACTGATAGGTGTTTTGTCCTGATCGTAGGATTCTGCGTAACATACTGACTCTAACCAAGGAAAGAATTTGCTGTGTTAAACGTCTGCAGATGCCACTTATCTCATCTATGAAAGACTAGAGCATCAATATAAATGTATGCTGAGTTGACACGTTTGAATTGTCACCTGGTTGTGCTTGTGTTCTGCACCACAAAGACATGGCTTTGCTGGACTGATGTGCGATGCTGGGGCTGGCTGTTAGGTTTATGCTTAAGGTGTTTCTCACCATGAAGATGCTGAGCTACAATATGTGCTGCAACATGTCAGGTGTAGTCTCTGACAAAGTAGACTTCCACTGAGAGTGTGAGATTGTGTGGAAAGTATAGATAATTTGCACAAAGCCTGTTGATTTTGCTGCTTGTGTTCACAGCTGATTGTTCCACTGACTGCGTTTACATGCACAGTAAAACCCTGGATTTATTCAGGATATTCAAATGTTTGAAATAGGCTTGAGCGGTATCGAGGTATAACGGTATACCAGGGTATAAAGAAATCCTGATGGTATGATTTTCAGTACATTCAAAATACAGAAGATGCTTTCTAGAGGTGATGCATTGTAGTATGCGGCACACACCACCAGAGGTCAGTCTGTCTATTGATGATCAGGGCAGTGCCGCTGGGCTGACAAACATGGCGTCTGGGGGATATAGTTACAGGAAAAACTAGTACAAAAGAAAAATACCTCTGCTACTGTTCATGAGTATTGTGGGTTCAGTCCCAACAAAGGTAGCCAGCAAACACTGCAGCCCACTGAGTAGCACACATAGTGAGTGTATAACAATTGAGAGAGCATGAGAGCGCGAGTTGCAGACTAATTATTATACTGTCTGTGATGGCAGAGGGTGACAGTGAGTGTGCACTGAGCAGAGGAAAAGGTGAGCAGTGACGTTGTCGGTCTGGCAGTAAATGTACAGGTAAGGGTTGAGTTTGTCAGTGAATAAAAGCTGCAGCTCCTCGAGACCAAAGCGAAGCTCCTGAGTGTGTGTTGTTTCCTAAATGCAGGAATAATGTTGCTGTAATAATCAGGTCCGCCTCCATTGAGGGAGTACTATCTGCAGTGGAGCTGAGTTGTTTTACACAAATACCATCACAGTAGGGCTGTAATAGGGCTTTGTATGGGCAAGAATCTGGCGATACGATATGTATCATGATACAGGGTTTACAATTCATTATATTGTGATTCTGTAAACAAGGTAGTATATTGCTTTTTTTTATTCTTTATTTTTCATTCATTTTAGGAAGACTTTCATAGTATAAAGAACACACCACCATATGCATCAGAACAGTGAAGATTGCATGGATCACAATAGTGTTTTTAAGAATCAGTACAGTATCACAAAGTGTAATATGTGCATCAGTATTTTCTTACACTCGTAAATACTATATACCACTGTAAAATATCAGGAAAGTATAAAAAAAAAAAAAGAGATACCGCCCAAGCCTAGTATGAAATATAAGATCAGATAAACACCATATCTAGTGTTAGGTAACTTGAGCATTCGGATATTCAGAAGACTACAGTGGCATGTAAATACCTGACACTATAAACTGTTTCTTGTACATTACGCAAGCTTTATTTTTGTTAAAATCCATGCAAAAATATTCATCATTTATCGTTATTGTGTGTAAACCTGTAGCACACAGCTCAGAGTGTAATAATATAAACCTTATATAACAGCTATAGCACTTTTTAAAAACAAGTTACAGATAGTTTTACAAAGACATAAAAACAAGAGAAATTTCCAGATACATAATAAGAAAAAGTAGAATTGACACGGCAAACTGGCAAAGGTATGAATCAATAAAACACAGTAAAAACAAGTAAAATAAAAACAGAAGTGTTTTAGGAGAGAGGTAAAAGAGACAGAGCTAGCTTCAGCCTCTTTGGGGCCTATTTTGATCACATTTGCAAAACGGAAAACCTTTGCTGTTTTTCTAAAAGGTTCAGAAATCCTATTATAGAATATATTAGGGAGCTGTGCGTAGTCAGCAAGGGACTAAAAGGTAAACCATCCATTGGTAAACTACCAATAGTGTAATTCTACACTAGATAGATTGTACTAGATTGACTCTTTGCTCTGTCTTGTTTGTTTAGATTAGCAGTGCGGTTATGTTACCACAAAGGGTATAAGAAAAAGCTCAGGCTAGTCACTTATGTCACCTGACATTCAATATCCAAAACACTGGCACTGTGAGAAAATAAAGAGATTGTAAATAATTACCTGTATTTTTCATTGTGTGTGGATGTGAGAGACATTTCACTACATCAAAAGGCAGAGTGCATGTCTGCACTGCATAGCAGAGGGGCATTCCATCAACGTGGATGAAGGAAAAACCCGGAAGCAGGAATCGCTGCTCAGTAACCATGGTAACTTACATCACTGAACTGGCCTGCTCCATGGCGGGCTAACTGTCAAGCTTAATGTAACAGTGTGCGGAAACACAATTATAGCCCTTTTCCTATAGGACCAAGCATGAATTTACATGTTTAGTTTCAAAGAACGTATTAGTTTTTTTTAAAAAGCTACGAAAATCATCTCTCGCAAACAACAACAGCCATTCATTTAAAAGCCCAACAAAAAAAATGTGCCAAAGTTGTTTTGAAGTTATTCATTCACCCATTTTGTTCAGACAAAGAAAAACAGAAAAAAAGACAAAAAAACAAAACAAAAAACACAACATTAAGTAGGCTTGTATATCTTCCCTAAGATGATTTTAATGGCTTTTTGCTTTTTTGCTACATAGTACAGCTGACGACAGGGAAAGGAGGAATGAGAGAGGGAGGACAACATGTAAATTGGCCTCAGATTGAAATCAAACCCGTGCTGATGCTGTGGCCCCGTTACGCGCTACCGAGTGAGCACAGTAGGATCACATTACCTTGGCCTTTTTTTTTTGTCTGCGCTGTTTTGGTTTTTTTTCCGATCGTCTCCTTTGTTTTGTAAATTGCAGCAGTATTGGCCTTTTTTCATGATGATCTCTTTATATTCTTCATATAGTTAAATTTGCAGGGTTTGTTTCACTGTTGAGAAAATTTTTTGTGATCTTATCCTCTTTTCAGCAATCAACTGTCCTTGGCTGCTCCTGTTGTCCGGACACGCTCACAATGCAAACTTGTTTTAGCCTGGCTTGAGTTAGTGTTTCCTAGACCAGGGTAGATTTAGACTTATTTATAAGCTTTGTTGGAATACCCCGGTACCTTGTCCTTGAATACCACCCCTAGTAACTAAATGCTCGCACTGGCCTATCAGGTGATGTGTGTTATCTTTACCCTGCATAAAACAAAGAACGACATTTTACTTCGGCCCTGACTGGACTTTGAGCAAATCACTCAAATGAGAGATTAGATATTTGTTTTGGGGGTAGCTTGTTACCTAACCTCAACTACAATATGAAGACATGTAGGTAGAAAGATTAATACAACTGACGCGTGTTGCATACAGGTTTGAAGAAGACTGACAATGCAGATGTAAACTGTACTGCATACGTGTACTGTAAAACTACAGTAAACACACAAAGTACAGTTTACAGATGTTTCTTTGACTGACAACATGGCTCTTTCCAGTCAGTCTGTCACTTTGACCTTCACGTGTTGATTGTCAGTGATTCTGGCCTCTTACAAAAGTGGAAACATGGTTTTGTTTATCAAAGGATGGCATTCACCTCTGCACCGTGAAAAGCCTGACTCACACATAGTACAGTAAATATTATTCACTAATATGATCAATATCACATACAAGAAGTTCTTTTGGTGGTAAATGAAACAACAGTCACACCAACAGCTCTGTAGGAACGCTGGTGCTTTGAGCTTAATGCTAACATCAGAATGCTAACATGCTCATGATGATAATGATAGCATGCTGATGTTTAGCAGTAGGGCTGCAAAAATTAATCAGAATTTTATCAAAATCACAATACGGCTTTCTTTCAAATTACAGGAGGTCCAAAATTTGTTAAAGGCAAAAGTACTAAAAAGTACTAAAAAATAAAGAAATAGGGGTTAATGAGTGTCTGCCTCCATGAAAGAGGAAAAATGACCATACCTAGTGGTTAGAGATGTTACATTACTTACATACATTCTGGGGGGAAACAAATGCATTTTTGTTATTTATTTAATTACTCTGCAGAAATTAAAATAAATTGTAGCTGTTGGAGATAACAACAGCAAAAAAAGTCCTAATTATACTGAACATAATATGATTCACTATTGCAGCTCTATTCGCAATGGTGATTTAAATACTTTCAAATTAAAAGTCATTTGACACAAGGGGTTTGCCATATTTTGTCTTCAGCTCGCACATACTTATACACCACTACACCAGTGTCTGAATTTGGATTTGATGTGTTAACAGATACTCTCTCTCTCTCTCTGTCTCTGTCTCTCTCTCTGTCTCTCTCTGTTTGATTTGGGGGATGTGCTTAGTCAACCCCACAGGCTTTAAAAACAACAGGGGTTTACTGTCTGTTTATGTGGGTCACAGGACAGAGAGAGGACAGAGGTAAGGCGTTCTTTTTCTCCTCAAATTTTTTTTTTATTTGAATAAATCTTTTATTTTGAAAAGTGAATCATTAAATATGCTAATCAATTGTATCTGACTTCTTGCCTTTTCAAAATTAGACAAGTTTGCATCAGAGTAAAACTGCTCCTAGTTTCATGATAATTACTTTTAAGGTTTGTTAATAGAACTTTACAAACTCAATATGATCTGAATTCAGCAGGTAATCACTGTTTATGGGACACACTAATGTTACTCCTTTATATTGATTAAACTGGAGCTGTGGGGTTGTTTTCCTGAGACTTACGTACCGATTAAAATCAAATTTGCAATTTAGTAACTAAACTTTAAGTCATTTTAAATCGACTGCCATTAGGGGCACATTCATCTGTTTATACAGTTTTTGGACGTGTCTCAGGCTGTGAATATCTCTGTCCCAGTCTCTCTTTGTCTTCCTGCCTGCCCCCCTGTCTGTCTATTTGCCCCCAACATTCTTCTGTCTGTTGGCAGTTTAGCCCATAATAAACTCTTTTTGCAGATTATCTCCACATGTGATGAGAGAGACAATGAGGGTTTACTCTTTTAATTATTTGGGGATCAGACTGACTGGACATTTGGTTCAGGGCAGCGGAAACCTGCCAAAGAATGAATCTGCTTTTAGCCCAGACGGACTGCATGTCGTAGACTATAGTCTACACACTGCATTCATGTTCTTAGGATCACTGCATATACAGTGTAGGATTTTGTAAAGATCTAATGATGACTCAGCTTCACTGACTTCAGAACCTCTTTCCTTAATCTCTGATTAAGATTTCTTTTTAAACTAGCCTATATGTATGTCTCAGAATTTAGCTTCAGCCAATTGATAATTAAATATATTCTAGATATTAAAAGTAACTTGGATTATTGTATTGCTTTTTCGTCAGGTAGATCCAGTCCAGCCAACCAGGGAGGGACAATGGACTCTCTCCTGTCGCTGTGGCTGTACGCGGCCCTGCCAGGTCTGCTGTGGGCCTCACATGTCACTCTGATAGTGGAGGGGGACAATAATGCCTCCAGGATCTGCAAACCTGCCCCCCACTGGGAAATAAACGGACAGGCACCCATGAAGGAGCTGCTGGGAAATGTGGTTGTGGTGGCGCTACTGAAGGCCAGCTGACAGTTCTGTCTCACTCAGGCCTCCAAGTAAGAAAGCAGACTTCATGGAACAATGTCGTTTAATATGCATATACATTAGTCATATACTCAGTGTAAGAACTGTCAGAGGGCCGGTTAAATTAGTAAGATAATTATTTAAAACATCTCTTAAAGGTCCAGTGTGTAAGATTAATGGGGATTTATTGGCAGAATGTGGCAGAAATTGAATATAATATTAATAAGTTTGTTGTCATTAGTGCGTAATCACCTGAAAGTAAGAATTGTTGTGTTTTCATTACCTTAAAATGAGCCGTTTATATCTACAAAAAGTGAGATTCCTCTTCTATGTTGTCCTACACGCTTGGAAAGTCACTGCTAGAGGCCACTTAATCATCACTGGTCTTTTACAGTGATATGTAGCATTTCCACATTAAACTGTCTAAAAGACATGTTATGTAAGTTGTGTTCTTACATTATCCATAACGTTTCCAACAATGTTCAAACTCGGAGAAATCCATAAATTCAAGGCAATGGTGTGTTTACTGCTAGCCGTTGCTGGGTAGTTACTACAGAGTGCCTAAGTCACGCCCTTTCCGGTGTGCCTTATGGGAAAAAATATGAATGGTAGTCAATGGTGAGAGACAACTTTTTTAAATCCCGTTTTAATTGTGCCACGAATTACACATATGTTGTTGGTCAATTTGCTGCCCCTTGTGACGGTATCTTACCTGAAGTGTTTTATCCAGCGACTCCTCATCCTTTTATCAGCCGTGAAGAGAAAGAATGTGTAAGACCTGCTGCTGTGTGACTACATCCCAGTACAAAAATACACAGGCATCATAGCTTCAGCGGCTAACGTTAGCTTTTGGAAGGAGAAAATCATGCCTGTGCTTGTGCAGTCTTTCTAATTCCGTACCTTTACAGTCTTCTTCTTCAACAGTTTTAAAACAAACTGTGACTGTCTTGACTGGAAAATGTATCTTTTAAATTGACAAACATATGTGTGATTCGTGGCACAATTCAAACAGGATCAAAGAATAAATCGCCACTGACTACAGTTAAAATTCATCTCAAGTTAGGTCCCATGGAGGTCCACCAGGAGGGGCGTGACTCTATAAGTTCTGGGAAAACACATTATACGTGCAGTATGGCTTTTTTTTTTTCAATATCAAAGGTGCTGCTCTTTTCGAGGTGTAGACGGAAACACAACCTGCCAAAGAGAAAGACTGATCAAAGATTGTAGGAAATGTATCCCATTTATAGCACTTTGTGTAGTCTGATTGGTGGACATGCTTCGCACATGCGTAGATGCATTCTGCAGCTTGTAATAGCATAAGAAATTGAAGGTTCTCAACTGTCCACGTAAAGCCATACGCATACACCCTCTTATCATAAAATTTACATCACGTGAACCCTAGTGGATTGGATAATCCCAATTGTATTCTGTCAGCGTCAAATTATTGTGGCGCAGTAGCATGTGGACAGGTCTGTTCAGTCACAGCCAATTGGAGGTAAGGGGATATACTAGACAAAATTTACATCACGCAGACCCTAGTGGACCCACACCTACTCAAGGAGGTAAAAAATCAGATTTTAGCTTAAACCAGGCTTGAATTAGACTGTTGCAGTTGCAACTGAATGTGCAACACACACGGTCACTACTTGATACTTTTTCTTACTTGCACACTTCCATTTCTCTCTTTAAAGACTGACATAAAGAATATGATAATCTAATAGTCTGCCATGATCTAAGATAAGCATATGTAGTATATTATAGCTTTGCATGTTAAAGGCTTGTCAAGAGAATTTGTCCCATTGTCAACAGCAAGCTTAAATGTGCGATTCACATATTTCCCATCAAGTGGAAAGGCTTAGCTATAAAAAAAAAAAAATCAGACAAATTGATCACAACAGCTCTTGCAACATGATTGGTTAAACCAATTGGTCAAATGAATTGATTAAGAGTCGGTGTCTCTTTCTGTCCCTCTGTAGCATTGGAGGCCTGCGTGACAAGCTGAAACGCAGCAAGCTGACGGAGGTGTCTTTTATGATAGTGAATGAGCGAGAGCCTCAGTCCAGAGCCATGTACTGGGAGCTGAAGAGAAGAGCTCCCCCTGGTGTTCCTGTGTACCAGCAGACTCCCTTTCAAAATGACGTGTGGGAGGCTCTTGATGGCGACAAAGATGACTTCCTGGTCTATGACAGGTAAGGCAGGCCAGCTCTTTAAGACGTGTAGATAATATTTAGATTCTTTTGATAGAGAGAGACTAGAATGCAAAAATTAACTGCATTAACGTTGCTGCATGCTGATACATATTTCCATCCACCAGCCACATTAGTTCTGAGACACACACAGTCGGATATAAAAAGTGCTTTGAAAGAGCCTGGTATTGTATTTAAAATGAATGGTATCTCAAACTTAGAAAAGCTTAGAATCCGTAACGATTTAATTTGTTTATGCATCATATTGTGAAAATAAGAAAGGAGTAAATACAATTGCAGTGATTTCCATCTACAATTTGATTCTCTTTCTTTTTTTTTCCTCCAGGTGTGGCCTGCTCACCTTCCACATAGTGCTACCTTACAGTTTCCTGAATTACCCCTACATAGAGGCTGCAATCAGAGCCACTTATCTTAAAAACATCTGCAACTGCTCTGTGAGTAATTACAAAACACACACACACACACACACACACACACACACACACACACATGCACGTACACACACACACACACACGCATATGTTTGCACACATACACAAGTGGTTGTAAATGGAAACCCTCATTCACAAGTGATTATCAGTGTTTAGTATGAATCAGTTACTCACTCAGTCAAAATGAATACAAAGTCATACACTCTTTAGATTAAAGGTGCAGTCTGTAAGATTTAGGAGGTTCTATTGGCAAAATCTGATTGTAATGGAATATAACATCAGTAAGTATGTTTGCATTAGTCCATGTCCATGTCATGTTCACTGAAAAAAAAACCTATTAAAAATGTGATGATGTGACATTTATTTAGGTCCATACCAAACAAACATGTTTTCTTTCATCTGGAGAACACGTTTTTTAGGCCAGGTCATCTATGCAGCACTACAGTGTCTCATTATAATGCTGTCTTCTCATACATTTTTCCTTTTCCAAAAAAAATTGCAATCTGGTTCTGGCTCTATGATTTGGATGTTGCACTTGGTCATATTACGATTTTATTGCAATTGCGATGAATTGCGCAGCCCTAACATTAAACTGCCATGTTTCAGTGGTCCAGAGAGGACAAACCAAACACTGGCTCTAGATACAGCCTTTCATGTTTTTCACAAGATCCACAGCCACTGTAGGTTTTCCTACATGCTGTGGAGGTTGAGGTGAGATGTTTGCAATCTGCAAGCTCACTGCCAGATGCTGCTAAGTCCTACACATTGCTCCTTTAAAGCCGCATTAATAACTATTCTATCACTATCACTCAGTAATGAAATCAACAGAGAATTATCACCCAGCTCCGCACTTCACTAGTCCTCACTAAACACAATTTTGGCTATAACTCAAGATTTCATACACTATTTACAACAAAATTACACACAAATGTCTAATAAGGATACCATGATGAGGTGATAACATTTTACATCCAAAAGGTCAAAGATCAACTTCACTATGATGTCACAATGTTAAGTTCTCTATGAGTCCTCTGCCCTCCTCTGTAAAAATAGCGTCTATGTGAAGACAGCATGTTTCTCACAGGAAGTGATTCACTGGAATCTTTCATTTATAGTGATTGTTTGCATTTTGCAAAAAATACAATACTTTTTGTGAAATTCCTTCAAAAAATTCCTTTAAAGGTCAATATAGTGGTCCTCCAAAGTCTTCACTACAGACATTATATGAGTCTGGACAGACATGAATGTAAACTGCAACTTGACTGGTTGGTGGAGACAAACAACTGTGAGGCAGTAATTTCATTTTTTGACTGTTCTGTTTCGTACAACCATTGACAGCTGACTTTTGTTACAACTCAGGACAGTGTACGTGGAGGTCATGTTAATACTGGGAGAACTTTGCAAATCTCTGCCGGTAGCATCTGGCAGTTGTGGTGGCATTGCAGCAGGTGCTTCACCATCAACTGAGTACACTCTTTAAGTTACAACATGTCTTATCTTTCCCAGGCTCCTTCTACTTATTCAAGTGGCATGAATAGCACCATGAACGAGACAACACCGTTACCTACCAGCCAGATAACTGCAGTACCCACAGCGCAAGTGGACACTGATGATCCAGAGATGGGAGACGCAGCTCCTCATCACCACAGCCATCATCATCATCGTCCTCATCATTCCCACCACCACCAACACCACCATCACACCAGTCACCAGAATCAGCCCGAGCATGATTTGCATGATACAAGTCAGAATCAAACTCTCAGTCATCATCACCACCACCCTCGGCATCATCACCCCCATCATCACCCCCATCATCATCAACATCAACAGCAGCAGCCTGGCAACCACAGTCATCCTAATGGGACGGATGTGGATAATTAGGATGCTAGTTTTACTTGCTTCTTTCTTCTTAATCTAGTTAGGATGAGTTTACTTTTAGTGAAATATATTTACTTTGATGGCAGAACAGGTCAACAGCAGTTCACCAAGCAGTTGAATCTGTTTAGGCAGTAATCAGATTATGGTTTCTTTGCACGCGTCTCCACACCTCACTCCTCTGTGTGGATGAAGTAACCAGTGCTGTCCTGTCTTCTCCCATTAATGAAGTCTATGGTGTGAAACCTGCCTGCAGGATGCTGTAGACGGATGTGTGTGGAGGGGCTGGATGGACTGATGGTTACCATCACCCAGACAGAGTCAGAGGATGTTGATGGTGCTGCTGAGCAAACCTCAGTCAGACAACTGTCCAAACATTTCCCTTCCTGTTAAGTTTCTGCTTCTGTTCATCCTGCCTAATGCAGGATCTGATAGTGATATGCTGTGATACTGCTACTACTATTTTGGGAATAACTATGATAAATTAGATCAGTGCACTAATCCTATTAAATCATTAGATATTATATATTACGTCAGCAAAGACAGTATTTTTGACTTGTACTTGGAGTGAAGTTTAATATACAGTATTACAGGATTAACATATGGTACATTGCTCCATTCAATCAAGTTTGCATATTTGCTGTAGATTTGGAACTTTACTACTTATCGATTGATTACCTGAATGTAGAATGAACCTTAAGGTTGTTGTTCTCCATTAAAAAGAAAATACATTTTGAAATCATTAACGTTGACCCTTTTTCTGTTGGTAAATATTATGATGTTTTTTGTGGGTGGAGTGTAGGTGGAGGTAGAACAATTCCCTAAATATGTTAGCTGACACTAGCTAGCAAGTGTTGTTGGCTTGTTTCTTAACAATGGCTGAAGAAAATACAAGCATTTAATACTGTGAATTAAGGATTTATTTCCACCAAACCAGAGTTGGTGATTGTTATAACAGTGGAACGACTGACCAAGATGGTTTTGGCTAGCTTTATTTTGTTTCCGTCTGTTGAGTTTAGTGTGTTTTATGGAGTAAATAGGGCAATTAAAGCTTGACTCACTTTGGTAAAGGAGAGAAACTTGAATTCAGAAGGTGTACTGTTGTATTTTTCTGTTTAATAAGGAAAATAGGCATGAGAAAATTTCTTGACATTTTGCCAATTCATTCACATTCATTCATTCTCCATACTCCATCATAAAAAATTAGTACATTTTCTGTAATAAATAAATAAATAAATAATAAATAAATAAATATGTTCTGAAATTTAAATTAAAAAATGTTTAAAAGTGGATCATTAAACTTTTTTTTACTCCCATCATTTCAAATTAGAAAAGCTGAAATTATTGCCTTTATTAGTGGTTGTTTGGCTGAGGATTCTCACTGACTGGAGCTTTCACTTCAATTTGTCCTTTATTTCACTGTCGAAGAAGTGACAAAGTGATTAAACAGCCATTTAAGTATTCTATGACAGTGTGATAACTCCTTATTGTCAGTCAGATGTTTTTAACCAGTAAAAGAAAACTGAAGAGAATCGGGGGAAGAGTTGGAGAAATATGGAGCTGTCAACAAACCCTGACGAGCTCAGAAGTATTTTACAACTAAAAGCTGAAATGCTTTCAAATGTAGGTCAGATCTGAACTGAATTTTTGTAGTAAATGAGGAGACAAAGTTCAGTTTCACAGTGCTGCTCCTCTCCCTGGAATAAATCAGTGCTTGATAAGCCCTCCCTCTTCTTCCTGCTCTCAAACACAGCCAGCTCCACCCTGTCCATATATTTCCTTGTCCCCTCCCCTTCAGATCTACAGTTTGAAGATGGGTGTAGCCAACGTGATGACGTGTAGCAGCTGGCAGGCCACTTTCACTGTGGTGGTTAGATCAGAGCTCAGACTGATTTCAGTTGTGAGGAAGTGAAGCTCAGACAGTCTATGTTACTGAGAGCTGAAATTGCACAGAAAGGAGTTCAGCTGGAACGGGACACCTTCTATTGTTCGATCTGTCTGGATCTACTGAAGGATCCGGTGACTACTCCCTGTGGACACAACTACTGCATGAACTGTATTAAAACACACTGGGATCTAGAGGATCTGAAACAAATCCACAGCTGCCCTCATTGTAGGCAGACCTTCACACCGAGACCTGTCCTACTGAAAAACACCATGTTAGCAGTTTTAGTGGAGGAACTGAAGAAGACTGGACTCCAAGCTGCTCCTGCTGATCACTGCTATGCCAGACCTGATGATGTGGCCTGTGATTCCTGCATTGGGATAAAACTGAAAGCCCTCAAGTCTTGTCCAGTCTGTCTGGCCTCTTACTGTGAGACACCTGCAGCCTCATTATGATGTAGCTCCATTAAAGAAACACAAGCTGGTGGAGCCCTCCAAGATGCTCCAGGAGAACATCTGCTCTCATCACGATGAGGTGATGAAGATGTTCTGTTGAACTGATCAGCAGTGTATTTGCTATCTCTGCTCTGTGGAGGGACATAAAGGCCACGACACAGTGTCAGCAGCAGCAGAAAGGACTGAGAGGCAGAGAGACCTCGAGGGGAGTCAACAAAACATCCAGCAGTGAATTCAGGACAGAGAGAAAGGTGTGAAGGTGCTTCAACAGCAGGTGGAGGCTATCAAGCGCTATGCTGATAAAGCAGTGGAGGACAGTGAGAGGATCTGCACTGAGGTGATCCATCTCATGGAGAAAAGACACTCTGATGTGAAGCAGCAGGTCAGATCCCAGCAGGAAACTGAAGTGAGTTGGGTCAAAGAGCTTCAGGAGAAGCTGGGGCAGAAGATCACTAGCTGAAAAGGAAAGATGCTGAGCTGGAGCAGCTCTCACACAGAGAAATTGACAACCAGTTTCTACACAACTACCCCTCACTGTCACGACACGGTGAATCCACAGACTCATCGACATCTTTCTTCTGAGGTACTTCGAGGACGTGACAGCTGCTGTATCAGAGCTCAGAGATAAACTACAGGACCTTCTGAGGGAGACATTGACAAACGTCTTACTGGCAGCGACTGAAGTGGATGTTTTACTGCTACAGCCACAACCAGAGCCCAAGACCAGAGTTGAGTTCTTAAAATATTCATGTGAAATCAAACCAGATCCAAACACAGCATACACAAAGTTGTTCTTATCTGAGGGGAACAGAGAAGCAACATACATGAATCAGCGACAGTCTTATCCAAATCACCCAGACAGATTCACTGACTGGTGTCAGTGACCTGAGTGGAGACAGTCTGACTGGATGTTGTTACTGGGAGGTGGAGTGGAGAGGGGCAGGAGGGGTTTATGTAGCAGTCACATACAAGAATATCAGAAGAGAAGGGAGGTCAAACGAATGTGGATTTGGATTCGATGACATATCTTGACATATCTTGGGCGTTAGAATACCTGAATCACAGTGCAGGTACTCTGTTGTTCTACAGCATCTGTGGAACCATGACTCTCCTCCACAGAGTCTAGATCACATTAACTGAGCCTCTCTATGCTGGACTTTGTGTTTATCATCATGGAACCACTGCTGAGTTCTCAACTCAATATAGGACATTTTTAGCCTTCTTCATAAATGAGACAAAATGTGCATATATATAATATACACATTTTAAATACTTTAGTAAATGTTAACTGCTGATAATCTTAAATTTGCAGAATTTCTTCCATAATCTTTTATTTATTTGGTGACCCAAATAAAAGCTCATGTGACCGACCTGTGGGCCACAACCCAGTGTTTGGGTATGACTGTTGTAGAGAATGATGGAGCAGACAGGAGCAGTCACAGTGAGCCATCAGTCCTCAGTGAACAGCCTGCTTGGTTGAGTTCTGAGAGCATTTTCTACAAGTAATGACAGATCTACTTCATCATTATTGATTCCCACCAGATGTGTGTGTGCAATGGGCAGTGTGCAATTTGTTGGCTGATGGTAGTCTGTACATGTACTGTAGATACTGAGTGTGTGAGATTGTGAATAGTGACAGCTCGGTGTGTGGATTGTACATATGTAGGAACTATATGTGTCAACTTTTTGTGTTGTTTTTTTAACAGCAGATACTGCATGTATCCAAGAAAAATTTCCTTCGGGACAATAAAGTCTATCTTATCTTATCTTATCTTATCTTATGTTTTTAGGAGTAAATTCACACTGATATAAGCCAGTATAATAACATGTATTTTGTCAGGAAGTAAAATGATGAAACAATAACAGGCTAATTAGGCCTATTTTTCTCTTTTAAAGTCCAGTTCTGCACAAAATTGGACTAATTATTTGATTAATGGAGCCCTAAACGTTGAGTTTGATAGGTGAAGAGTAAATTTATTTGTTCGCCTGTGACTGATCTCATGATTTAATGCCTTCCAGTAATTTCTTCCATTCATGTTTGATTCTTCTTTTCTCTAATCACACATTCAATGAAGGGCATTTTTCGCTCCTGGATTTGTTTGGAGATAAAAGGATGAGGAGGGCCTGGATGGATCTATAATATTGGATTTGGAAATGTGTGTTAATGACTCCATCTGTGTCACTACAAGGCTAACTGAAATTTGTAGCAGAGCTAAAGATGAGTGGGTGGTGGTGATGCTGGAGTGGGTGTGGATGGGGGGTCCAATTTAGAAAACTTTGTCCCCCTGTCCACAATTCTTAATGGCTGAAAAGTCTCATAAAACTAAGGTTAAGAAAGTGTTTTTTACTTTTCACAGGAGATGCCAAGGGCCCAAAAATGACTGAATCATCCCCTGACTCCATTTATTTATGGAGCCAATACAATGATAATGACACTTTAGGAAACACACACACTAAACTGTATAGTGGACACCAAAGGGTTAATCACATTGTAGTTGCAAATGAAAACACAATCATATGTCGAAAACAAAGTGTTAATTTTATATCTTGGACTGTGTCATCACATCCCCTTGAAGTTTAACAGTGTGTGTCTCCCTCTAGTGGATGTTGTGGAGCATTCTGTTATCTTTGCTGGTGTTTCGTGTCACTGTGGGCTGCAGAGCACAGCTGAGTCAGACAGCTGAAGCTTCTGGATCTTCAGAGGAAGTGATCTTAAGGTGGAATCCAGTGTGGATGAAAATCTTTCTTTAAACTTGTCCTCTGTTTTCCCCAGACTTAAAGTATGAATTTGGGGCTGTTTTTTTCATTCTGTTTGTACCAGAAGAGATAACCATTTGATGTACTGCTGTTATATATAGTGACTCTCCTTTTCTAGTACAACTGCTCATGTATGTAGTCATCAGTGGAAATTTACAGTGACATGTTTCCTGTTTTACAACTGCTGCTTCAACTTCATTTTGTTCCCAAACATATAAAAGTTGCTAATTGGTGTGAACCTGCTATGGCCACCTTAATATTTATTATCAGAGAAATTATAAGTAAACTGAGATCAATAACCAACCTTTATTTAACCAGATAAGTCAATTGAGGCACTGTGAGGAGGCAAGTCGATACAAGACATTAAAATGTACAACAGATATATCAATATATACAGTATATAACAACAGAGATATATGCAATGTATTGCAGAGAAGTAAATTCAAGAGCAGATACAGTAATCAGAAATTATTGCTTTTAATGTGTTAAAAGGAAAGCTAAGAAAATGAAGGTGTGGAGTTTTAGCATCTTTTGTGACTCATTCCAGTCACCAGGAGTGGCAAAGTGGAATGAGAAGCGGCCAAAGGACGTGCAGGCTTTTGAAATGGACATGACCACACTAATTTCTCTGTTTTAATTTAATGAGCACAGCCTCAGAGCTCTGTTTAACACTGTGGCCTGTATTTTAAATCCTGTTTGTTTTAGTCAGTGTCAGTCCACTAGTGACAGACGTCTTAAATTTGTAACCTTTTCAGTTAGATACAATTGAAAATTGTGCCTCCTGATTCTTTATCAATGCCCCTTGTCCAAATCGTTTATCAAGTTTTATGCCAGTTTCTTTAAATGAGCTTATAATCACTGTGGCACAAGTCAAACATTCCTCAAGTCCAGTTGATTTAATGCCTGCTAAACTTCTTTATGATGTAGTGGATGTGAGTTCCCCTTGGTTGTTCTCAATAATTAACAGTTCCTTACTCTCTGACTGCATCCCATTATATTTGAAGACTGTTTGTGTGCAAACACTAATTCAATCAATGATCAATGATCTTTTAAGAAAGGCTGATGTTGGTCATTGTTCCAACCTTGTACTGCTAAATTTTGGTGCAGCGATTGACATGGTTGACCACAATATTCTGAGAGAGAGGCTGCAGCTCTGGATTGGTATATCTGGAACGGCTCTGAAGTGGTTTTGTTCTTATTCGAAGTTTCTGTTGGAGAGCATGTCTCCCTCTGCTCCTTACTAAATTGTGAGTTCCTCAGGGGTCGCTGCTGGGACCAGTTTTATTCTGTCTCCGTGTGCTCCCACTTGGCCACATTATATAAACAAAACATTTTATTTCACTGCTACGCTGATGGCACACAGCTTTATCTCCCTGTAAAACCTACCAACACTTCAAACCTCGAGTCTTAGAAACCATCTTGCAGATATTGAAAAATAAGTTAAACTGAGCTTGGGTGTGCTCTTTGACTCTAGTCTCACTCTTAAACCACACACTAATAAGGTTATCCAGACGTGTTACCATCTGAGAAATGTTGCTGGAATATGATCCATGCTGACTTTAATGACAACCAAACTATTATCTATGTTTATATGTCATCATGTTTGGAACATTATAATGGTCTTTTAAATCAGAAATGAATCAATATGAAATTGTATAGAATGCGGCAGCAAGACCCCGAACATAAACCAAGAAAAGAGATCATTTTACTTCAATTTTAATGATCTTGTAGTGCTACAAAATTTTTATATGATCATCCAAACATCACTGGATCCAGAGTACTAGATTACTGGGGCCTACTTACGTCATGCTCTTGGGATGCCAAACAAAAGCAAGAATGCACAGATCAGCGTGAAGGACAAGGACGGCACACAGAGACAGACAGCCTGCATCTATCCCCCTTCAGCTGACCCTTTGCTCCACATCACCCAGGGCATTCAAAGGATGTCCCAGTCCCAGTCATGGATCCAACAACCCTTCAACCAAGGAGCCAACGTTGACGCTTCCCCCTCCCTCCACCACACTCACCAGGGAGCCAACTCAGTCAAACTGATGAACTATTAGACAGCAGCCACAGACATCATCGCTCAGGTGTCTGTCACAGATGAGACCGACCCCATGCCGCTTCCTTAATAATACCTGTAATCTTAAACAGCTGGTGGCATGGTCAAACACATCTTGAAATTGAAAAGAATCAGCAAGGAGCATCTCCAAGGTCTGTCATTCCTGTTTTGACAGGCATCAAGGAGAACAAAGTGTACTCCAAACACACAAGTAATTTATCTAATCTGACCCCAGTTATGTGTCAGCCAGAGTGTGTCAGACAACACCATTAGTACACTAAACTTTACTATATTAAATATCTGGTCTCTGTCTGGCAAGTCACTAATAATTAATGATTTTATTATCAAGAAAAACCTTGATTTTATGTTTTTGACTGAAACCTGAAGCCAGAATACTTAAGCCAGAGTACTAAAGGGAGGTGGAGTAGCCACTTTATTTAAGGTTGTTTACCAGTGCGAAGAGTTGTCATAGGGAAAGTCAGAATCTTTTGAATATGTTGCACATCAGTTGAGATCCTCCTGTCTGCTATCACCATAAAAATGGCAAGAATGAAAGGATTTCTGTTTTTCCCTGCTGTCTCTCTCTGCCATTGCTTGCCTCTTTCTGCAAACGTGACTGGGGTAGCTCACTGAACAAGAGTCTGTTGCTGAGCTGCGACTCTCACTGGTTCTTCATAAGCAGATCATCAAATTAGCAAATTAAAATGACAAAAATTGTCCAAAAAATTGCCCCAAAAAACCCCTCCTGGCAATGGATTCAGAGAGACACATCCAGTCTTGCTCTGTAAAAAAGTTAAACAATTGCCTACCAGCACCTCTAGAGCTCACTATTGAACAAGTTATGTTTTGTGTGCATAATCCGTTCAAATGATCAAAGTGTGATTTACAGAGGATTATGTGCTGGAGCTATTTTTTGACTGGAAACAGTGACTGCCTGAAGTCTGTTTGCCACGTAACTACAAATTGACGACACGTCTCCTGGAACTGACTGAGCCTGGCCAAGTGATAGTCTGGTTCATAACCTCCGCTAAAACGCACATTATAGTTTTTACACTTCAGTTTTTGTGAGCAAGTGAAGTCATGGTGCTTTTGTTGCCTTTGGACAGCCAGGCTGGCCATTTCCCTCTGTTTCCAGGCTTTATGCTCTGCTAAGCTAAGGCTGTTAGCTTCTATAGCTGCAACCATTAATGAAGTAATGGATTATTAATCAATTATTAATCCATTATTGAATTAATTGCCAACTATTTTGCTAATCAATTAATCAGTTAGAGTGATTTTTTTAAAGAAAAAAAATAAAAAATGATCTGATTCCAGGTTCTTAAATCTGAATATTTTCTGGTTTCTTTACTCTGTGACGTCAAACTGAACATCTTTGAGTTGAGGACCAAACAAGACATTTCAGAACGTCATCCTGTGTTTTGGGAAACACTGATCAACATTTTTCACCATTTACTGACATTTTAGCAAACAACTATTAATTGATTAAATGATAGAATAATTGTCCAATTAAAGGGATAGTTCGGGATTTTTGACATGAATCTGTATGGCATCCCCATCACCAGTGTCATGCAATCACACTGACTTACCCCTGGCAGCGTCCTGTGAGCAGAGTTCTCGTCCAGCTTCGGTCAAGCCGAAAGTAGTCCGGCAGGTTTGCTAGACCCAGTAAAATAAAACGTTTCTCTTCCCAAAACATTATGTGTTCAAAAGAGTGATATATTTGCATCCCAAAAACACTGTAGTGGAAAAAGTCACACCTCGTAATCATTTGGTCCTATTTTCTCTCTGTTCGTATCAGTGCGCGCGATACCGTGACCTGACAGCTAGGGCCTACCTGTTTGATGTGCGATTATTTACTACTGGGGAAGATGTCTGACTTTTGCATAACCCTGGCGCATCACCGTTAGGCTACGCACGGGTGCTACATAAAATCATTAGTTGTTTTGTTTACCAGTGTTGCAGGAACAGCAGATCTCTTCAAAATCCTTTTCTTCGTCTGTCTTGGGCACGAAGACGCATAGTCGTCCTCGCTGAAGTGCGCACTGCAAACTCGAAGCTTTTTTATTTTCGCCAGTCTGGTGTCAACATGGAAGCCCAAAGCGAGTAGCCAAAGTTGCCTGAGAGCAACGTCCGTCACAGGAAAACGATGAAAACTGTGAGTCGATTCACCATCATCTTTGTTGGCACAACCAGGATAGTCGCAAGCCTTCACCATTTTTACACACTTGACTTTATAAAAAATATTATCAAATATTATCTTAAAGCCTAATGAACTTGGCTAGCGCTAAAGCTAGCTTGTTAGCGTTGCTTGTCTGGGAATACAGCTGCTAAGTAAGCACTGAAATGAGCTAGAAAAGTTGAGCTCGCTGTCAGAATGACGGCGCGCACTGATACGAACTGAGAGAAAATAGGGCCAAGTGATAACGACGTGTGACTTTTTCCACTACAATGTTTTTGGGATGCAAATATATCACTCTTTTGAACACATAATGTTTTGGGAAGAGAAACGTTTTATTTTACTGGGTCTAGCAAACCTGCCGGACTACTCGGCTTGACCGAAGCTGGACGAGAACTCTGCTCACAGGACGCTGCCAGGGGTAAGTCAGTGTGATTGCATGACACTGGTGATGAGGATGCCATACAGATTCATGTCAAAAATCCCGAACTATCCCTTTAAGCAATTATGAAAATAATCGTTAGTTGCAGATCTATTACCTTCATGTCAATTTATTTATATAGTGCGAAATTATAACAGACATATCAGTTTTCGTATAGTGCAGGTCTGTCTGTATTTGTCTTCTCATAGCTCTAAACCTTGCACACTTTGTCTATTATATGAAACAAGAAAAACAAAACATGAATCCGCCTGGATCTAGGTCCCAGAAGAACTAAGAAATTCAGAGAACACCAAATTGAGTTTTCTTATAGTTACAATCACTTGTATTCTGACTAACACTGGACCTCTGATTGATGGAATTAACCTGGCAAGTACTTGACCTGCTACACTAGAAAGAAGGAAACACACTGCCATATGTCACACACACACACACACACACACACACACACACACACACATAAACAGAGAGAGGAGGTGGATTACCTCAGTGCTGCTCATCAAACGGCTGAGATGCAGCACGCTTTGACCGAGGACGGCTGAGTAGAACAATCATAAACAGACGCCATCAGAATGAAGGTAAGGTCACTTCCTCACAGCTGTCCTATCTTGAAAAAAATTAACATGAAACATTTAAACTGATTCTTGCAGTTCTTAACTATAATTAATACAACTGAAAGTTCATTGGTTGTCAGAATTTCCCTTCATTCCCTGCATGTAGGGTCTCTGTCTAAACATCAGATCGAACGAACAGTATAATATCAGCTTTATGATTCTTGTGAAGTGTGACATATTGCTGCAGATTCTTTATATTTCCAGTTAGCAGCGCTGTAGCTCTTAAACCTGCTCGGTCGTAGGTTATAGAAGCCTGGTCCTGTTGGGGATTTTCCTCTGTAAATCCCAGTTAGGAGCCTCCTGATGAGGCTAAACTACTTAGCACTGTCCAAACAGCCGGCTGCTTCTGCCAATTCATAATTAGTGCTTTTGCTTCCAAACACTTGAATAGAAAAATACTCATTAATGCCTCTTCTTTTTAAAAAGACTGTTTACATCTGATATTGCTCACTGCTCAATGTGGATTGAGTGTAAAGTAAAGATCTATGCCACAAATTGGTGTTCTGTGCCTGCATTGTCCATCTCTAGACACTGTGGCACACTGATCAACTTTAAGATGTTTAGGAAGAGATGAAGATGGTGATGAATCTTCCCTGTGCTATCCTTTCCCCCAGTGCAACCCCCATCATTACCAAAAAAGGTTGTTTTATTGTGAGTTGCCAAGTCTTGGAGAGATCGGCTGTGCAGATGTCTGGGTCTCTTCCTATAAATCATGACCTGATTATGCAAGATAATCAAGAGACCTTGTTGTGAGCAGTTTCATGTAGGAACTACTTTCCTTCTGCAGAATCTACCAGAACTATTTTCTTTTAACAAGAATGAAAATATTTTTTACACAAAAACTGGTCAAGGTCTGTGGATTATCTTGAGTAACCAAGTCATGATTTATGCACCAGAAGCAGAGTGCCATCTAGTTACATTATATCATCTGATATCTCAAAACCTCAGCAACTCACACCAACACAATCTAGATAAATAGCACTACAGGCCAGAGATAAAATATGCACTTTTTGGTTCAGGGTGAACTGTCCCTTTAAATTTTATTAACAGCATGATAAGGTTGTGCTTGTGAAAACACATTGTAAACACTGCAGGCATCCTCCTTGGTTGAGCTGAAACGTCCATGCTCTTTATAAACCCAATTGTTCCCACCAAGAGCAAGCGCTGAGGCGACTGTGGCGAGGAAAAACTTCATTTTAACAGACAGAAACCTCAAGTGGATCCATCTGGGGGTGAACTGCCTCTTTAATTACAATGACATTTTAATTCAAAGATATTTAATCAAACATATTTTTAAAAATCCTGCCAAAACACTTCAGGTGTAATTTGTGTGAATTTTTAAGTAGAAAGTTCAGTACAGGATAAATGCATGTGTTCACAGGCTTTGTTGGAGTTTTTCCAAAGACCACAACACCACAGGAGGGAGCTCAAATCCTGAAAAAATACACCAATACACATGCAAACTCTGCTCAATCTGAAGTATACCGTAAAGCAGTGGTTCTCAACCTTTTTTCAGTCAAGTACCCCCTAACCAGCACAAAGCATTTTTGATTGAAAAAAAAAAAGTCATAAAACACTGTCCGTGTCTAATTTATGTAATGTCTCTTAATGTATGTCCCCATTTTGTCTACTCCGCAGCTAACAGTCATTGGACAAAGGCACAGTCTTTAATTTCTCCACTGCGTTTTTGTCCAGCATGGTCTCAGCCAGCACAACAGCAGCTGGAAGGAGCAGGTCTAACCTGAATTTCAAAAGTTTTCTTTTAAAAAACTCAGGTGGCTTACCAACATGACATGCATGCTTTGTCTTGAGATGGCGCTGGAGATGCGCTGGCTTCATGCCACTGTTGGCTAGTTTTTCCCCACATTAAAAACACAGTGTGTTTCCAGCAGCACTGCTCCTCCGCTTTAACCACGACTCCATTGTTTGAGTTGTCAAGGCGGCAGTGATTGACAGGTGATGCCATGTGCCAAGTTGGGTCAAACCATCCTGGTATGGGGGGGACTCTGGGTGTTTTTTTAATTGAATGCTAGCCTAAATATAAAATTCTGCATATGAACTCATATAACACTTATATTTTATTGACATATTCATTAAATAATATTTTAAAGGACTTTTGAATTGATACT